>JASGXE010008950.1:0-16187 GCA_030068105.1 Sinentomon sp. SZTP_YWyxl
CTGATTTCGCCACGATTGATTGAAATATGCCCTCACGCGTTTCCCGTCATCAGGTAAAGGTACCTACATTTTTTAGTTTTTGGAGTCTTTATCAAATGAAACGCATGTGGTCATTCAATCCCTTGAGATACAATAAAGATGTTGGGAAGTACTCTTTCATGGCTAGGACCATCATCGATTGGAATCTTTTGCGCCAGTCAATTTTTGATCTCCCACTCAGTATTCCAACTCTCCAACGGCGTCTTGCAGATATTTTCTTCTAATTTGCTATCTAAGTTTGCTTTCGTTCCTTAATCTTACTTTAGTCGCTAATTGGTTGCATTAACAGTGACATTGCAGTGTATTTGTTTTGTGTAAGATTTTGATACGGGGGCAACCCCTAAAATAAAGAAAGTTCATTCATTCATTCATTGTGGCCGACTTCCGGACTTCCGCAGTAATTCTCGATCTCCGAACTTAAAGTCTTGAGTTGGCCCATTCATGGATCGTATTTTTAAACGATCCATTACGACTTCCGAAAGAATAAATTCAGACTTTCAAAATAGTAATTTCCAACAAAGTCTGAGAACTCTACTCGTACATCATCCAGGGTTAACTTTTGTTGTCGCAAAGGTTAACCGATTATTCCAATGATTGAATAAAGAGCCGCTTGATTTTGCGGCCATTTTGTTCCAAATCACCGCACGTACCTTGGTCGGGGTATAAATAATTTTAACAGAATATTATTCACCTGATTGCCTTCCGTAGGTGAAGCCCTCTACTGCGATGACATTCCAAGTATGGTCAACGAGCTGCACGTGGGATTTGTGTTCAGCAAGGTAGCCCACGCCGACCTCCTTGAGGTGGACCCTTCGCCAGCCTTGGCCCTGAGGGGTGTCGTCGATTTCGTGTCTGCGAAGGATATTGAACCGGGCAGGAACATCTACGGTGCGCTTCACGCCGACGAGGAAGTGTTCATTAGCAAAAAGGTCAGCGGTTTGTGTCAACAACAATAATTAACGCATATGGTTTTCAGGTTCTGAATACATCTGACGGAATAATGTTCATGTTTGCTGATTGGTTACGCGATGGTAAACATGGGACGGGCAATGCGTAGCTAACTCAATGTAAAAACGGTCTGCACATCAAATGGAAAGGGACCAAAGCGACCTAAACTATTTTAAGACCTTTATAATTGTTACGTTACAAGACAATGTAATTCAAAGTGCAGTTCGAAATGTGCTTCAAAATATCGTTAAAATGTGGTCCAAAGTGTTTTAAAATGTAGTTCAAAATGTGGCTCAAATACAATGTAGTCCAATGTGTAGTTCCATAAATATGTAAATGAAATTGTTGTTCAAAATGTTGATCAAAGTTCGAAATGTGTTCAAGGTGAGCTCAAAATGTAGTTCTGATATGTAGTTCATGATTTTAATATTAATAAGCCTTTTGAAAATTTAGGCTTTTTTGTGAATCGATCCAACAATTTTTCTTCAAAATCTGTCATCTTTTTGGCAGGCACCTATTCTGCGCCAACAAAATTTGTCGCATTTTTTGTTCTGGTGTTTCTTTCAATTTTTAACCTAACATCAGATAGATTCTCCTACAGCAACAACAGTATCCTACCGAAGTTCAATTTCTTTATTGACTCTTACTCACAATTACAAAAAAGCGATTTCTAGCTGAATCCACGCACCAACTGGTTCATCGGCTCGTGAAGATAAATTTCAACTGCGGCACACCTGTGTTATTGCCCCATTTTTTTCACTTTTTTGTCAGATCACTTCAGTTGGACAAATTATCGGCATAGTATTGGCAACTGATCAGGCTTTAGCAAGGCGAGCTGCTGGTTTGGTGCAAGTCTCCTACCGAGAACTGAAACCAATTATCACAATGGAGGTTTGTCTCAATTGCACTGACAGTATGTGATACATTAAACTGGCGGTGTGGCCAAAAGGCGGGCAATTTTTGTTGCGGACCGCATCTCACTCGCAGTTTATTGCGCCATTTTAATTTTTAAAATTGCAAACATAACTTCCTTCACGGGGCCCTCTGATTGGCCAAAACCACACAAAGGAATGAAAAATCATGTGCTTAAACGTGCTCCATAGGTGCCATTTGGCTCGCAAGGACCATGAACCTGTCATCATTACATGCATTCGTCAGTCCACAATGACACCTTTGTCTTTTTAATATGCAGATATTTTTAGGGATATAGTTGGTACAAAGATGAACATTAATTTTGCGACACTTGTGTCAAACTTGGTTGGCGCGCGGTGTTCTTACCACCCATCGTTTTATTTGCCTTCTTTAATGTTTTAATGTTTTAATGTTTGCCGACGAGGAAGAAAGGCGAAATTTGCACACGCAGCTTGGGCTTACTCTTGCAACAGGGAACTTTAATCTGCAAAAATTCATAAAAAAATATCCTTCACGAATGCATACACAATCATGTTTTTGGTTTATCACGAGCATTATAGCTTCGTCAAAAGAAAGGGAAGTACCTAACGATGAAACTGTTAATTTTGATTGACCTGCGATTAAGACGCTTTGCTTCATATGTGGGGTCCAAAGATTTGTTTTTCAAAATTCAGACATTTAAATTGAATATGATTATGAAGGTACATTGAGTGCATTGAAAAATCTGTCAAGTCATGCTGACATCTTGTTGATTGGGTTCATCCGCAGGATGCCATCGAGGAGAAGTCCTTCTTCCGGCCGCAGCGAAATGTCGAATGGGGTGACGTCGACGAAGGCTTCAGGAATTCCGACGTCATCATCGAGGGTCAAATTCGCATCGGAGGTCAGGAACACTTCTACCTTGAGCCCCATGTTACCATCGCCAACGTAAAGGACGAGGGTGAAATAGAAGTCATTGCTACAACGCAACACTGCAGGGGATTGCAGGTTTGTTTCTACACTAGATGCTGTTGGCTTTTAACCATAGGAAGTTGCATCCCCCCCAGTTTTGCGCACAGCCCCCCTTAGGAGCCAAGAATGAGGTTTACACAAGTTCAAAACAAAACTAACAACTTCTGGCTTCTCTCCGAACTGCTCTGCTACTCAACTAATGCATCTTTGGCTTGGCAATGAATTGGTCTGCAATTCAACTGATGGAGATATCTTTAGCTTCTTTATGAACTGGCCTGTTCTCAATAATTGATGGAGTCATCTCTCGCTTCTCAATGAACTGGTCTGCTAAGCAATTGATGTGTGTATCTTTGGCTTCTGCGGAACTGGTCTGCTACTCACCTGATGGAGACATTTTTGTCTTCTAACGAACTGTTCTGCTACGAATACTCAAATGATAGAGTCATCCTTGGCTTGTTTTTGAACTGGTGTGCTCTCAATTGACGCAGCCATCTTTGGTTTCTTGACGAACTGGTCTGCTACTTACTGGATGGAGCCATCTGGCTTCAGACGAACTGGTCTGCTGCTCCTCTGATGGAGTCATCTTTCGCTTCTTAACGAACTGGTCTGCTGTGCAATTGATGGGTGTATCTTTAGCTTCTGATGAACAAGTCTGATACTCATCTGATGAAGGTATCTTTAGCTTAATGAACTGGCCTGCTACTCAGTTACGTCACATGAAGTAGCAACACATTGGAATAAGGGTGTTACGTAAAAGGAAATTTCGTAGGATACATTTGATAAAAATTTATTGGTATACTGTCAGCTCCGAAAGGAAATGTTTTCACATCGAAGGCGTAGTACGTTAAGTGTTCGATGAAATCATTTCATTCTGAGTGGCAAAGGTAGAAATTGTTGGTAATTTTGTACAACTCCCTGGAATTGCTGGATTTTGATCCGGTATAATTGGAGCTGTTTGTCATTGCAGTTTTAAATACAGGTCCATTCGGCTCGATGCGGAGATTTTTTTTGCTTTCCGGCAAGTCTTGGCAATTTTGTTTTTTAATTATTTTTTGCCACAGAAATTCTCCCGGGCGGCGGGAATCGATACTTTGCCTCATTCTTGCGAGCCTCCTTCCGTTTCTTTATTTTCAGATAGATCGACAGCAATGCATGTGGCTAGAAGTTTTTGTTGCGAAATAGGAAAAATCAACATTTCAAAAGTGACCGGGCCAGAGTGGTATTTTGTTCCAGGAACCTACCGCAGACTCAGTAGAATCTCTGAAGGAGGACTTGAAGGTGTCTTGTGTTTCTTATACCCTTATGACAAGGCGGATTTTGCACCCAATACAATGTTTATACAAGTTCAACACTTCCCTCCTCTTTATTAGGAACAAGCATCGACGGTTCTTGGGATTCCTTCGAATCGGATAACGGTCAAGGTGAAACGGTTGGGAGGAGGCTTTGGAGGGAAAGAGTCCCGGCATTCAATGTTCGGCCTGCCGACTATTGTTGCAGCTCACAAGTTGGTGGCACTATGACCATATTTAAATTATTTGCATGATTTCCATGATTTGCATGATTTGCATGATCAT
The DNA here is from genome assembly GCA_030068105.1 of Sinentomon sp. SZTP_YWyxl. Classification (NCBI taxonomy): domain Eukaryota; kingdom Metazoa; phylum Arthropoda; class Protura; order Sinentomata; family Sinentomidae; genus Sinentomon; species Sinentomon sp. SZTP_YWyxl. The sequence continues at coordinate 4,425 of JASGXE010008950.1, forward strand.
ACTTTCAATTGTCACATTTCACTTATTCATTTATTGAAATGATGATATTTTCAATGATTGTACTCCACGCAGTCCCGGTATGGTTCTCACCTGCTGCTGCTCAGCTGCTGACCATGCATGGGGTTAATGCGGTTTTTCATAGGCGCAAACTCTCAAAAATGGCCGCGATTTTTGAACTATGAAATGACAAACATTGATCTGCCCACTAGAAAATGCTGTACATGAGCGTCGCATTTCCCTGTTATCTAACCAGCGTCCTGCGTCATCGACGCTGAGGCATCAGAAAAGTTTTGCCAAAGCCAACTGAACCCAACCAAACCTAACCTGGCCTGATTTTGTTTCGTGTGGTTTTTGTGGCCATTTTTAATTTCTCAAAATTTTGACGAAATTTTTTGAATTCGATTGTTTTTTAATTTCCATCGGGTACGAAGGGCCGATCGTCTTCATCTTTCTTCGGTGCTGCAGCGACCAACGCAAGCCTTCAAGCAAAGGCGGAGAGTCTCTGCTGGAGGCGTATGAAATGTAAAGTGACCGCAAAGATACTCGTATAGCCCCTGGACGTTACTGTTACAACAATCGATTTGAGATTTTCCCTCTCTCTTCGGAAACCAAATGCTGTTTAATTTAGCTAATTTTGCCGATTCCGCGTTGCAGGCTCAAGCGTCCCATCCGATGTAACGTCGACAGAGACGAGGATATGAAATCAAGCGGAACAAGGCATCCGTTTCTTGGCCGCTACAAGGTCGGGGTCAAACGAAACGGAAAGATAGTTTCTGCTGAATTCAGGTTGTACTCCAACGCCGGTTACAGTGAAGACCTCTCCATGGAGGTAGGCGCTTTTTCCATGGCGATGCCACGATTTTACTTTGGATTTTGTTTTATAGGATTTCATTTAGGATTTTATCCAGGATTTTATTTAGGTACCCATCACTCACCCACAGAGGGCTATAATTGTTGAGTTAACCTCGTGCCTCTGGATTTAATTTGGAACACTTTTTAAAATTTCAGTTTCCCTGGCTTTTGTCAGTGGTATCTCAGTTAAAATTCATAAACTTCCGAAGTCTAAATTTTAACATTTCATCGTCCATTCTGTTTATTGACACCAAATGTTTTGGTGTTCTCTCCTTTTGCGGATGGAAAAAAACAGGCTAAAAGAAGCTAAAAGGTTCAACATCATGATAGTGGTTTCCATGGAAGCCTGCAATGACAGACATGGTTGAGGTTCAAAAAGTTTCAAAAACTGGTGGTGCTCTACAAGGACACGTTTCTACTCTCTGAACAGAGGAAAGGGAACTTATGAATCTGCCACGATCCTGCCGTGCGATGTTGAAACAATTTATCCATTGGATCAAACTTGGGTAGTACCCTGGACAGCAGCATTGTGTACCTGAACCCGACAGCGCGGTTACTTTTCGTTGTAATTTGCCACACATGCGAGAAAGATCGCGTCTCGAAGTCGAAATCCGTGGTGGTTTTATTTTTGTTCGACCTCCAGATTTTCAAGGGCTTCAGAATAATATAACCCATGCTGCTTGACCACATAACAACGCACACGAATTTAAACGCCCTGCGGTTGATAAGGTACGATTTAGAAACGCCTCAGGAGGTGTGCTGTCGGGTTTTCCATTTTGGGACTGGATTGGGGATTTCGGTATTCTAAAATCAATAAGATACAGATCCGATTCTAAGACGTGACTTGGCTAAGACTCGACTCGAGGTCATTGCTGTTTTGCTGAGAAGGCATTGCAGTAGCTTCCATGTGTACCATCTCAGTAATCAACAAAACAGGAGTGACTCAAGTCGAGTCTCAACAAAGTCACGTTTTATCATCGGACCATAATTTTGGCGTTAACTCTGTTGAAATTTTGTGGAGAGATCACATATTGGAGCACAAGAGATCGAAATTGATCCTGAGTCAAAGTTTTTTTTATCCGGGATCAACATTGACCTTGTGTTGACTTTCGTAGGTCATGGACAAGGCGTTGTACTCGGTGGACAACGCTTACAAGTTCGACAACGTCCGAATACTGACCCACGTTTGCAGAACGAACACACCCACAAACACAGCGTTCAGGGGATTCGGTGCACCTCAGGCGATGCTCATAACCGAGACAATGGTGGAAGCAATTTCCCTGAAGTTGGGTATCGATCAGAACGAGGTTTGCCAGCTTTTCAGGATTTATTTATATCGCATCTTAGCTCCTAAATATTTTAGACTTTTTGGATTGATAACACTATCGATTCGGCTGATTTGTGGCTTGTCAGTTGGGATTCAAAAGCATAAAGCATTGGTTGATTTTAACACACTAAAATTAGAGTTTTCCGGTGAGAACACCTCAGTTAACTCATGCCAATAAGAGTTTCCCGGTGAGAACAACTCTGTTAACTCATGCTAATATGGACGTGAACCTTTCGGAACATTCTTGGAAAACGCGGAGTCCGTTTTTATCACAATCTCATCCATCACGGATGTGGAACACAAATGTGATTTTGAGCACATGAAGTGTGCCAAATTCAGTTTGTGTTCCGAATTGCCTGTGTGTTAAAAATTAAAATGGCAAAACTATGTCCGAATCGTGGGAAACGACCCTCCATACGTGGTCCAAGAACGTTCCGAAAGGAACATTGGCTCCTAAAAAGGTGTCCCAAAGGAAGCCTTTTGAATTTACAGTGTAGATCCCAGACGAGGTATCATCTTACAATTTTGCCTCCTTGTTGATTTAACCGCATGGAATACAAGTTCGGATGATTACTTGCATGGTTCCATTTTTTTAAATCACTTTCATGTTGCTCGATTGTGAAATTAGCCTTGATGGAGCATATGGATGTGATGACTGCCTGCATGGACACGGAGTCAACAACTCAGATCTAGCCCAGATCCAGGTGATCAGTGAGACAAACCTGCTGAAAAATTGAGATGGGGAAGAGATAATCATAGGGTAATTCAAGGTCCGCTTCAGCCCAATCTTTCCTTGTTTGGTGTGTCCATTATTCTGTCGGAAATGGTTAGCGGCAACACTGGCCCTCGTGGCGAACGGTAGCAAAGAGTGATGATGACCCGTCTGTGTCCTCTCTACACTCGGAACAAACCATTTGCGAAAATCAATTCTTTAAAATCTTGTTTCTAGGTCATCCATAAGCGCAAAAGGATGAGGCGGCGTCCAATTTCGCTTCGCAATGTGTATCCACCCGGCAGCAAGCCCTGCTAAGTGAAATCAGAGACAACATTAAAGAAAAGCCCGCAAGAAAAACCTTCACGTTTATCGATCTCCTTGTTGTATTCTTTAATTTCTGAGGTTAGGTTTCTCCGGGAACCTGCGCGTTCCGCTTATGCAACAAGTATTTCACTCATTTTCTTATCCGGCAACGCAATGCCACCCTTTTTTATGCTGCAAAGGTTCGTCAGCTCAACATGTACAAGGAAGGCGACATCACCCACCTTGGAGATCCTCTAATGCACGTGACAATTTGGAAATGTTGGGAGCAATGCATGGAGATGAGTTCCTATCACAGGAGACGTCAGCAGGTCGACGATTTTAACAGGTTTGTGAAAGTTTTTGTGGCCATTCTGCTTCATGGGCTTCTTCAGTTTGACACTTTTCTTTCCACCTATCTAGCACTGGCAAAATTCACCAGTCATTTCTCTGAACCTTTTGACGTTTTTATAACAACGGAACCATGCATTTCGAAAAACGTGTTAGTGGCAACGCGTTGAGATAACAAAATTGCCTTCCCTGCTGAAGCTGGCAAATTCGAATGCGCAAGCACGCATTGCAGTCGCACACCCTTTTTGGCAGCAAATGCGTTATCTGTTTCTCCAAACCTGTTCCGAAAGCTGCGGTCGCATCACACTTTCGCGAATGAAGCAATTTGCCCACCTATCACATTTCCTTTGTGAACGTGGCAAATGGCAACGCACTCTCTGTTTCTCTGCTCTGCCGAATCCGAAAGCTGAAGCCGCATCACATTTCTTTTGAGAGGATGACAACGCGAGTTCACTGCTTCTCCAAACCAATTCCAAAACTGCAGTCGCATGCCACTGCAGTCGCCATCTTCGCATGTCATGCGAAGATGGCTCACTCGCCTCAGTTTCTTCAAGTTAACTGCGAAATTTGCAATCGCATCACATTTCCTTTGCGAAGGTGTCAAAAATGCGCCCTCTGAGTTCATGCCAAACAAATTCCAAAACCTGCAGCTGCATCAGACTTTTTGCGAAGGTCGCGCAACATGCGCCTTAGTTTCCCCTGACTGGACTTGGCTAATCGGACCGAATTCCAAAAGCTGCAGCCGCCTCACACTTCTTTTGTGAGGGACAGTACCTTCAACAACTCCCCTTACCAATTCCGAAAGATGCAGCCTCGTTGTAGTTCCTTTTCGAGTTGGAAATGTAGGTCATTGTCCGACACGCTTCTGCTCTTCCAAGACGCATTAAAATCTTGGCACACACAAACTTCATTGATTTTTTGAAATTCATGGTTGTTTTGCAAACGTTGCCCTATCGCCTTCTAAATTCAACAATTAAAAAGCAATATCTTTACTTTCAGAAACAATCGTTGGAAGAAGCGTGGAATCTGCATCACACCTACCAAATTTGGAATATCCTACACGGTCATCTGCTTGCAACAGGGTGGAGCATTGGTCAACATCTACAAGGACGGATCAGTCCTGGTCAATCATGGCGGCGTCGAAATGGGCCAGGGATTGCATACAAAAATGATGCAGGTAACTGAATGTGATGAAGCGAATCACAAATTGTTGTAAACTGTCTGTTGAGAAAAATACCGGGCTGAAGAAGCACTTTTGTCACTCGGCAATGCACTCTCTCCGGAAGAGTAATGGAAACGATTTGCGGAGGGAACTACCTGTACCGACAAACTTCGTGAATGACTGGATGATGACTGTGTAATTGACTAACTGTCTGACCGACAGACTGAGTATAAATGACTGCGTGATGACTGCGAATCACTGACTATAACATTGCGCCCCGCCTAAGATTTCATACGGAAAAGGTGAAGATGAAAGCATTAAGTTCCACACAGGACAGCAATGCGAACAGTCAAGTGGGTTTCTCACTCTTTTTTCTCGGATTCCATATCATTTGAATCCCAGGTTTCTCTCACTTCTCTCTGCATGCATCAAACTGACCAGGTGACCATTAAAACACCTGCTTTCTCCTCGATGGAATGACCATTCCTTTTTTTTCTTTCCTCATTCGTCAGGTGGCGAGTCGTTCACTGGGAATTGATATGTCACGAATACACATAAGCGAAACGAGCAGCGACAAAGTTCCAAACACCACGCCTTCGGCCGCAAGTGTCAGCTCGGATCTAAACGGCATGGCGGTTATGGTAAGCATTAATGTCCACACGCAGGATGATCGCGTTTGCCTTTGACCTCCGTCTTTCAGAGAGGAGAAAAGGGTGTTTGGCGTTGAAAAACAGTGCGTATTTGAGTCCAAGTGGCTTTTCCGGCAGCCATATTTTCACGCCCAGTTCTCAATACCAAAGCGGTAGCCGGTTCTGCAAATTTCTGGGCATTTCCCCACTTATTACGGTGGAGAGATCACTTGTGGGTTACCCGGACTTCAGGGTGAAACTAGCCCGTTTCACCGGGTGAATTCGTTTTTCGGAGAGATCAGTTAGCTTTTATCCGGAGATGAAACGACAACCGGGTGATTCATTTCACCGAGTTCTCCATTCACCCGTTACTCCTTTCATCGGAGAGATCATGTTCTTTTGAGCCCAAATCACCCGGTGAAACGAGGCTGTTTCACCCGCAACTCCGGATAAAATGAGGCCTTGTTTCATCCGTCGATCTGCCGGGGTAAAGTCAAGACATGTCCAGCTTTCCGGCATGGCCTCAACCTAATCTCGTAAAATCTTCACCGAATCTCAATTAAACTGACCTATCCTGACCTAACCTAACCTACACTGCACTATCCTAACCTAACCTATCCTAACCCATTCTAACCTATTTTGATACAATTCGGACTTAAAACTTTCGGACCAGGTATGTTCTCCCGCATTTCCGCGATGCACGCTGCACCTGTCCGTCCTCATTCCCGAGGATTGGAACATTTTTACGGCGTTTCCCTTTCCGACAAGGCGGAAATCAACTTTCCCTTGACTTGTGCATTTCCTTTTCGTTGGCGGCAGTTTACTGCTGGGGACACGCGGCGGCTGTGATCTGTTGTGTCAAAAAGAAGTGGCGCGTAGTTGGCAGTTGTGCGCATCGTCTCGCTGGTCTGTTTTAAAACAGACCAGCGAGACGTTTTTTAACTTTCATCAAATCAATCAAGTGGCTATAAGGATTCAAAAGTAGCTGATATTGGTTTCTGATGCTGGTCACTTCTGCTACAATAAAAGAATGGTCACTTCTGCCTTCTGTCACTTTATTGTGGCAGAAGTGACCAGCATCAGAGACCAATATCAGCTATTAACATGCCTTCTGCGAGTTTCAAACCCATTCACAACAAGGGTTCAAGGGCACGTCTGCCATCATCAAAATTGAGCCTTCTTCAGGAAATACGGCAATAGGTATTCTCTTCTTTCACAGCGGAAAAGACCAACAAGCAGATGTGCCCCAGACCACTGTTCCAATGCGTGAATCACATTATTTAAACAAATGCAAATGTATTGGTGTCCTTGTTTTTCTGGAACAGTATTTTTCTCTCCATAGATACTCTGTCCGCCATGATGTAGGGTGCAGATTGGATATTTTTCCCAGAGCCTAATGGACCTCCAGTTGCTCTGGACTCGCGTTGAAAGATTGCTTTCTCTTTGCGAGCGGTTTTTTTTTCAGATCTTTCCACAAACTCTTCAATTGCTCATCAGACCGAAACAACCCGCCTCCACTGGAATTGTAGCATCCGCAACATCATCATCATCATCATGGAGTCATATGGACTGATAGCCATTCGGCTGGTGGTCCGACCTTTTACCTTGTTGCACACACCTTGGGCTCGCAAGGAGAACTATGCCCATAATCGTAGCCCAATTCTGCTCTGCATTCAACTGAAACGACTCGGAACAGTTTTACGGCGTATACACACCAACCCGCAGGTTTTCCCGGAGAGAGTCATGCTCTGCAGTGATGTCTGCAGTGATGTGTCAGCAGTGATGTGTGACTTGTGAAATGTGGGTTCTCTGTTGCGTAACCTGCCAAGCCACTGTCTTGGACTTGGAGCTAGGTGTTCTTTAACGTGCGCAGTGTGATACTGCACACGGGACCTCCTTCTTAAAGTCCCATCCGAAGGACTAAGAGACTGGCCACTAAGTCTCTCTTTCCGACCTCATTTACTGTGCCTCGCCGAGGGAGGATGCACCATTTGTGCCACAGTAAATTTCGTGCCCCGACGGGGAATCGAACTCGGTCCACCTGGGTGGGAGTCGAAACATCTTTTCACGACGCTTGTTTATTGGCCAGACCTCGGACGTCATGTTTCTTGCTCTCCAAGATTTCCACAAAAGGCTTCACCACCTCCAAAAACAGTTCTTTGTCCTTTTCTGTCATGTTCTTTCCACGTTTGGGTCAGTTCTCCATCACACCTGTAAAACCAGAAAACGCACTTCCAGCCTGTACTCACGCTGTGTTCACACTGGGGCAGACCATCTTGCTGTTCCTGTACGGAGCAGGATGCCTGCCTTGGTGACCTCCAGGCCGACGTAGCACATGCAATTTTCAATCGCATGTTTCTTCGCCGAACCGCATCCGAATAACATTAACGAGCACACAACAAACGACGAGGCGTGAGGTCACACAACCAATCTGCCATTGGCAAGTCTTCGTGGCTTCACCGGGTAAAAGCAGAACAAGTGATCTCTCTGATTTTTGTTTTCTCCACTTCTTCGGGTGAAACAAGCCGCAGCCCATTCACCCACATCTTCACCTGCAAGTGATCTCTCCGAAATTACCCACAACTGAGGGTAAAACGAAGAAACGAGTGAAACAACAACCCGGTGAAATCAATCACCGGATACCTTTCACCCACAAGTGATCTCTCCACCGTTAATTTTAAGTGCCACTTAAAAATTTGATGTGAACATGGCTTTCTGCCCAACTGACCAGTTCAATCGCCCATTTCATTGACACATTTATTTGCCATCTGTGTTTGCGATTCTTGTGCAAAGCGACACTTCTCTTTATAGCTCCCGGTGACGTCACGTTGCCTGCCATCTCCTGAATTTTACCGTAGTTTCAGCGAATGAAATTCAAATTCGACGGTCTTTGCTTGTTATACGTTCCAAGGTCTTTTATTCAATCTCATAAAAATGAAAACAACGATGGAGCGGAAATAACTGTCGGGTGCAATACGCGCAGATGCAGAAATTCACAGGCACTGGCGTTCTCTTCACATCAAACACCGCTTCGCTTGGTAAGGTAAAGGCATTGTTGTGAGCGAATATTTTGCCAACCAAAAGATTATCCCAAACCCCGCATCAATAAGTTCGATTTTGTTTCAAACTGCCCCTTCAGCAGATCTCATTCCTTGATCTTTTTAGAGAGCATGCATGAAGTTGAGGGACAGATTGAAACCAGTCATCGATGCAAACCCAGGTGGCACCTGGGAAGAGTGGGTAATAAAGGCATACTTGGAACGAATCAACCTGTCTGCGGTCGGTCATTTTGGGTGAGACATCTTCCATTGCTTTTACCTTATCTGTAATCATTTGGGTGTGGCACGGAATCAACCATTTTTCTTGTTTCTCCCCCTCCATACGGTGCGCAGTCACAGGAACAATTATTATATGACTCCCTAAAGACAAGTACCAACATTGGATCGTGGAAGTCATTGTTGTCCATGTCGGGATCATGGATGTGCCATGCGTGGCCAACGCTCCGGCATTCTCTCAGGGGTATGTACATTGTACAGTCACCAACACAATAATGACTATCATGATCCAATAAGTGCCTGCACAAAGGAAGTCATCAATGTTTCAGTGTACATTTAAAAAGTAATCTTCCTGATCTCAGGGTTTGTGCCAAATGGTCATTTTACCCAATTAGTGTTTTCCTGTCATGGTTTGCCTTCAAGGTGCGTGATGTTTTCCAAATCAGCTATTTTTTGAAGTCGTCCAAATTAGGAGTCGACAACGTTGAAGAATATAGATATTATTCCGGGATTGGAACAGAGCTTAAGTAGAGCTTATATAGAGCTGGAATAGAACTTGAGTTGAGCTGGAATTGAGCTGGTGGAGAGCTTGAAGAGAGTATACCCACTCGTTTGTTCCCGAACTAGTCAGTTTGGGTAGTCGTCGTGGACGCATACTTAATTAAGGTCTAAAACGGTCAGAAACACTGGAATAGTGTTTCTGACCGCTTTGATCCTCACCTCCGTTTGGAGTCAAATACAAGAAGAAATTATGAAAAATTCTCATGAACATTTTCATGTTGTCTACTTATTTCAGGACTCCTGGTATCGGGGAGTACAACTTCAACGGACCGAACCACTTCCACGAAAATTACCGCATGTTCGACTACTACTGCTACGGAACTGCTTGCGCGGAGGTCGAAATTGACTGCTTGACCGGAGAATATAACATCCTTCGGACAGATATTGTGATGGATGTTGGGGACAGCTTGAACCCTGCCATCGATATTGGGCAGATTGAGGGTGCCTTTGTTCAAGGATGTGGGTTGTTCACTCTGGAGGAACAGCTATATTCGCCAAAAGGGAGTCTGTTGTCAGTGGGGCCAGGTGCTTACAAGATTCCAGGATTGGGTAACACTCCGAAAGTATTCAATGTGGCGCTTCTGACCGGCGCTCCGAATCCAAGGGCAGTTTATTCTTCAAAGGTTAGTACGAATTTTTTCTACTCTTCGTGAAACACTTTTCCAACAGCCGGTCGTTTTTGGTGAAGATTTGTGTTCATTTGGTGCCCGTCTGAAATCTCATTCAGCCGCATTCCATAATGTCAACCATCACCAGCTTCAGCTCATTTGCCTATTTAGTGGATAACTTTTGTCGCGAAAAATTTATATCTTTGCGCTATGCTATCCATTTAGAGAAGTCTGCTTCCAAACACGGGACTATTTCCTGAACCTTTGCCGAAAGTGAATGACGACGGGATATGCTGCCGCATGTCTCTGGCAACAATTCCCACAGGTCCATTGTTTCTCCTGTCAAATGTATCATGCACCACCACCGAAATACTCCAGTTACATAAATGTCTCGTCTGAATTTTTGAGAACACTACCTCCCAAAGTTAGTTTTTCCATCCGCTTCTGCAATTCGAAACTCCGATGTTTGATGTTGAAATTTCTGGAAACCATATACAGGGTGAGGAAGCCATATACAGGGTGAGGCAGGGTGAGGTATATGGAAACCATATACATTTGCGAATATATCATTTGCGAAACTTTTCCAGGACTTATTTTTTATTATTAAAGACAAATACTGACGCAAATGAAATGGCGACAGGAAGGACAAACACAAGCTCAATGCAGGGAAAGGAAAACTTATCTACGAGCACAAACGTCAATTGCGTGAGAAAAATTCAGAAAGAAAAAACCATCATCAAATGCAACAAACTGATCAATCATACGAAACGAAAGGTCATGGGTGGGTTGTGACGCCTAGGGACTTGCGTGCGCGGCAAATGTACGATGAACTGGAAGGAAGACCATTCCATTCTCTGATAGTTTTCGGAAAATAGGAATTGAAAGCCACATTAGTTTTAGAAATTGGAGCGGAAATACCATAACCATTATCTGTTCTGCGTTGGTTGGGCTTGATGGAATAACAGCTCGGCAAACTAAAATTCGTGGAGTGAGTGATAATGTCGCAGAATAGGTTTAATCTATGCACCCTCCGCCTGCTTGACAGCGGATCAAGATTTAGTTGTTGTAAAAGTTTGGTTACGCTAACGTCACGGGAAAAGCGACCTGTTATAATACGAGCCGCTCTACGCTGTACCATCTGAAGTTTGGAGATCAGCTCCTGACTCGAAGGATCCCAAACAGCCCCAGCATATTCAACGATTGGTAGGACAAGGGACAAATAAGCTTTTAACTTAGCCTCTTGGAAGAGTAACGCATGCTTCTCCCAACAAAAGAGAGAGTGCGATTTGCTTTCATACAGGTAAAGTTAATGTGATATTTCCAGGTTAGGTCATGAGATATAAACACACCAAGATATTTGAAAATCTTGACATTTTCGATGGCCTGGTCCTTTATGACATATGTTAGTTCTCTCCGAGGAGTCGCTGAGCGGTTGCAAAATTCCATGGCTTTAGTTTTTGCGGGGTTAATGCGCATTCCCCAGGCGTCACACCACACTGAAACCTGGTTGAGGTCAGACTGCAGGATCGAGGTGTCGTCAGGGGATTTCACGACCCTGAAAATAACGACATCGTCCGCAAATAATCGAATACTAGAATTTAAGTTTTCAGCTATGTCGTTAATGTATATTAGAAACAAAAGTGGGCCAATCACACTCCCCTGGGGGACCCCAGAAGTGACTGGAGATTCATCAGATGTAGCCGCAAGGGCTGACACCATTTGAGTTCGATCAGTTAAAAAAGCAGCTGTCAATTTGAGGATAAATGGAGGAAACCCTATTAACTTCATTTTATTTAAGAGTTGACCATGTGGGACCAAATCAAACGCTTTTTGGAAATCCAGAAATATGGCGTGTGTGCTCAGCCCCCTGTCCATGTTCCTAGCAATTTCATCAACCAAGAGGACAATCTGCGTTTCGCATGACATTTTCGCCCGGAAGCCGAATTGATTTGGATGAAGGATGTTCTTGTTGTGCAGGAATTT
>JASGXE010008951.1:0-16600 GCA_030068105.1 Sinentomon sp. SZTP_YWyxl
TTTGGTTTCTTGTGTGGAATCCCTGCAAACGAGTGGAGATAGATGCTCTAGAAAAAGTCCAGCGGAGAGCTGCTGCTCATGCAATTATAGTGGTACTTTTGAAAGGTACGCTCGTATTATAGCTATATGCTAAAAGACTAAAACCTTGACATCATCCAAAGTCGACGCAACCAACACTATCTGAATCATTTAGGCGACCTAATATCTGGATCAGTGAATTTCATAGTGAACAAGCTGAAACCCATTCCGCAACGCACTGCGGTAATGGCTATAAAGTCTTTCAATGCCTTGCATGTAGGCATCGAAAGACTTTAGTCATTACCGCAGTACGATGCGGAATGGGTTTCAGCTTGTTCACTATGAAATTCACTGATCCAGATATTAGGTCGCCTAAATGATTCAGATTGTGTTGTTGCGTCGACTTTGGAGGATGTCAAGGTTTTAGTCTTTTAGCATGGCTATTATACTAGCGTACCTTTCAAAAGTACCAGTATAATTGCATGAGCAGCAGCTCTCCGCTGGACTTTTTCTAGAGCATCTATCTCCACTCGTTTGCAGGGATTCCACACAGGAACACCAATATTCGAGAATTAGAATCACCATTTTCATTGTGCATGCTTTTTGCGAGAAGGGAAAGATTGTTCTAAGTTAGTGATGATATATGTCAGCACAATAGTGTAGCTCAATTGAGAGGAAGCTTTGCTTATCACGCCTGAAATATGTGCATCCCACGACAAAGACTTTGAACGACGCCAAGGTAAGTTCGGAATTCAGCTGTATTGTACGTTTTGCATTTAAAAATTGCATGCAAAACGTTATGATGAGAAATTTCCGGTAAAGAACGACTTTGGATTTGGCAGCATTTATTTTCAATCCCCAAGTACTGCACAACCGGCTTGGTTAGAACATCGGAATCTAAATAAACATCTTCAAGGGATCTCACAAGTTCTCTAAATGCAACGCCATTTGGAAAACATTCGTATGGAACAACAATAAAGACTCTCAGCAACGTTGTTTGTGTGGACAAGAAAAAAAATTGGCTGATGACACTGTCTTGTAGAACGCCCGCGGAAATAACCTCACCAGCAGGAGAAAAAAAACTCTCAACGGAAATTACTTTCCACCATAACTAGAATGGAGAGATAACATTTATCAAGTAACGTTGAAAGTCAACGTGATGGAGTTTGCATATGAGGCGTGAGTTAAGCGTGAGAAACCGTGTCAATGGCTTTGGCGAAGTGTAAAAAATTGCATACACTGAGTACGTGTATGGATGTCAAGAGGTCTAGCAATCTCGTCAGTAAATAAGATTAGTTGTCAGAATTAGTAAACACGATTTACTAGAATGTGATGTCTCAATGATGTCTCAGATTAGTAAACACGATTTACTAGAATGAAAACCATATTGGCTGCGGGGTCAAAGAAATTCACACTATAAAGGAATGACGTAGATCTGGAGCAGAGAACACGCTCAAAGAGCTTAGAGCATATACACATCAATGAAATGGGGCGGTATCCCTCAAACAAATTCGCATCTGCTCCTTTTTTCGGGATTGGTTCATCACTTTCGCTTATTTCGAAATCAAAGTTTTGTCCTGTGACATATTTTTATTGAGTGATTGATTGATTGAATGTTTTATTGTAGGAGTTTCCTCCTCTCAATAAATAGGCAAACAAGATCATCAGTGATATACTCGTATACAAACCAACAGACATGGTCAATACAAAAAACAGGAACTGGAGAAGTGATGTAAAATTATAAATCCCCAGCTAAAACGTATGACAGCCAAATTTTACAAACAAAATTTACCACACTATTCTAAATTTTGCGTTACTGTATCAAACAAAATTACCAAAATTAGCAGTTTCAAAAGGCATGATCCTCGAGGCGCTTTAACAGAATTCCCAGACTCAAGGGATCTTCAAAAATTTCAACCGGCAGGGAGTTCCACTCAGTTATGGATCCACCCAAGAAGGAAAATTTTCCCACATCTCGGAAGGGCCATAAACGTACCTTAAGCGGTGATCCTTACGGGAGACATAAGTCGGTGGTGAGATCAGCGGAAGCATATCTCCCCACCCTCCACATTTTGCGAGAATCTGAAGCAGCCCGGACAGACGAAAATGTTTTCTCCTTTCACACACGTTTTATGCAAAGCAACGAAACAAGAAAAGCGCAAATTAAATGACGGTGTACATACATCAAGGTAATTTATGCCTGTTGTGCCGAATAACAAATCGCCTTTCATCTTCCTCCTATGCGTCCATTTGTTATCAAGAAGGCCTGAGATACATTGCCGGATACGTTACCCACCGACTTCGTAGCATCGACCCTTCACTTGGAATCAGGCATTGCCATCTCAGAACAACGAAGAGGGCTCCAAATGGTTGGATTGAATTTTTATCCAAAGGCGGGTTAATTGTCCCTTCCAATGATTGGGTCAAGATAGTCAAGTCCATGGATGACACCTTTCAACGCCACCATGGAAATTCAGTGAAAAACGACCACGGCGTTGTGTCTACGATGGTTCAAGAATTGGAACAACAGTTTCCTGGCGTTCATCGCGAAGCCATCAGAATTTTTGTGAGAACCAGAACATTCATCCGGCTGAAGGAGATCAATGCCAAAATCCAACACCAACAAATTCGTCAGCGATTCATTCGACTGCAGAAAAGAAAAATCCTTTCGAATGTTGTCAGAAAAGAAGGGGACTAAAATTATTGGTAAGTTCAAAGTTGCCAATTGAATTTGCTTACATATCCTATTCATTTGTTAGCCATCCTGATGCACAACGGCGTAAGTTTTGTTCAACTGCTCTTTCTCGAGCTTGGTCTTCTTCGTGACACTGACGTCACAGAACCGGCTTTTCAACAACAAAAGGGAAGAATCTCGCGTATTGACTCTACCTTATATATTTAAATTACCTTGGTGTGCATAGTCTTGGCTCCTTCCTTGCAGGGAATAGAGCAGGATTTAGGAAATTTTGGAATTACAACAAGACTGTTAAATCCACCGCAAAAACCTCCCTTCTTTGCTAAAATGATGACCCAGCCTCTCTCGTGGCTGATGCTGCTGGTAAAGCAAATCTTCTAAACTCAACTTTTGCCAAAGTGTTTAATAAGTCCTCATTTCTTGTACCTTCACTAAATGATGTTTGTAATCCTTGTCTGTGTTCTGCACCTATTATTGCGGAAACTTCTATTATAAATCGTATTCACAGGATGAAATCAAAAATTTCTGAGGGTGATGACTTTATCACAGCCAGGTTTCTAAAGCTGTTACCCTCAGTATTCAGCAAATTCTTGCTGTTAATTTTCCAAGCTTGCTTAGATTTTGGGGACATTCCAACCGCTTGGAAGAGATCAGTTATTGTGCCAGTATTCAAGAAGGGTAAAAAATCTGATCCGTCAAATTACCGCCCCATAAGCCTGCTGAGCACATGCTCCAAGATCCTTGAGTTTTTGATTGCAGTGCGCATCCGTGAATTTCTTGAATCTGGGAATTCACTTTCTCCTGCTCAACATGGGTTCAGGGCTGACTACTCTTGTACAACTCAACTTGCGGCTTTTATACAGGAAGTCTCGTTAGCATTGGACTCTGGCTCTCAAATTGACGCAGTTGCTCTTGATTTGACCAAGGCATTTGGCAAAGTGGACCATAAGTTGCTCATTTTTAAACTGGCCAGTCTGAAAATTGATCCTTGTATTGTCAACTGGGTGCGTGGCTATCTTTCAAACAGGGTGCAGTTGGTCCGGGTGGACGGGCAATTGTCTGACCCGGTCCCAGTAACTTCTGGAGTTCCTCAAGGCAGCATCCTAGGGCCGTTGTTATTTATAATTTTTATTAATGAATTACCCAGTTTTATAAATTGCAAAATTCGTTTTTCCGCAGATGACTGCCTTTTGTACACTAAAGTTGACTCTATACCTGACTGCCTGGCATTGCCAGCTGATTTAGATGCTATCTCTGCGTGGTGCACTTCTACGGGCATGGAAATCAGTGTTCAAAAATGTAATACTATCTCATTTGCTACCAAGAAGTCTCAACTAGATGTCAAATATTCTCTTTGTGGCTTTACGTTGGCAAAATGCTCCGAGATAACTTACCTTAGTGTTGTTCTTGAGAGTAAACTAAATTGGCAGCCTCACCTTGCTCGCACAGCAGCAAAGGCTAATTCCGCCCTTTATTTCATAAAACGGAACTTTAGGAAATGCCCTGCAAAAATTCAAGAACTTGCATATAAAAGTCTTGTTCTCCCAATAATGGAGTATGCATCTCCTGCTTGGGATCCTTTTCTCGAAACCAACTGCAGCATTTTGGAGTCTGTCCAGCGCCGCGCCGTGCGTTTTGTTATGGCTGACTACAAGCGTACGAGCAGTGTTTCTGAAATGATGCTTTCCCTCGGCTGGAAACCCCTGGCCATCCGAAGAAAAATGGCCAGGTTGATTGCTTTGCTGCCTGTTGTGTCGAACGTTGGAGGGTGGGGAGAGTATTTGGACTATGTAGAACAGCCCAAAAAAAACAGTTGCCTGAGTCCACTTTCAATCTTCCCCTAAGTGTCCCTATCTTTCATCCCCGTCTCGCTATATCTTTTTGATGAATCTTTTGAAATGTTTGTGTTGCTATTTTTATGATTCTTGAAGTTTACATACATTTTTTGTACTCGATTTGAAAAGGGGTTCGCCCCGAAAATAAACAATTCAATTCAATAGTCGCATCTGCAGAAGCCCTTTGATGGGCCAATTGAATGGCATATGGATGCCTATTCGTATCGTCGGCATCCACGCATTGCAGGTGACATCAGCAAAAGACGCTTTCATATGTCTGGTCATTGATCAGCAAGGAAGTCTCCGAGCTTCATCAATTCACCACGCATTCACCTTATCTTGGTCAGCTGCATTGCGAAAGAAAGAGCAAACTTGTTCCTCAGAAAAGTTACTGTCGCATTGGGGATGAGATATCAGAGGATTCACCATTCATTACCGCAACAAGACCATAAATTTCAAAGTAAAGTACCCACCCAAGTGGACCTTTTGATTTGGCTTCAACATTGGAAGGATTTTTCACTTCGTTCAAAATGTTTTGGAGAGGATATTTCTAATCAAATTTCTGTTGCGTTTTACGTATTTTCAATTCAAAATCTTCCAGGTTTTATTTGTTAGACTTGTCTGTTTCCCTTGTCGAAAATGACCATGCTTTTTTTTTTATCTATTTTTGTGTTTTTAAATATGTGTTTTATTGTGTGTAGGCCTACTTTCCTTTTTCGGTTTAAAATTCATCGCAATGCATCCAATGACACAAAATTTAAAAAATCTACACGCTTATTTATTTGGGCTTTATTATTTTTATTCCACCAGGGTTTATTTTGGACCATCCCATTTTTATAAAAATCTATAAATATATACAGGTTTATTCATTTGCATACTTTCATATTTTTTGTTTTTGTTAAATCCCACCGGTTTTTTCATGTGAAGTTTTGTCAAAATCTTACGGCATATTTTTGTAATGGGGCTTTCTTTGATTTTTTAAAAACAGTGCGGCAACGTACGTCAACACAGTAAAGCAACACAGTCAAAATTAAAATCTCACGAGCAGCTAGTTAGATCACTCAACGTGTTACCAAATCATCAGCAGAAAGATCTACTCATGTAAGCGAGAATTTCTTGTTTTCTATCCAAATCTTCTGTTTTTTTGTCTGGACTTGTTTTTTCTTCTTCAAAATTTTCTCGTTCGTGTGCTTGGTCCTTCTTATTTTTTTTTTTTATCAAAATCTCCAAGTTTCTTTTTCTGGACTTTCTTGTAAAAATTTTCATCTGGTTTAATAATTTGGACTTTAAAATTTTTAATCAAAAGCATCTGGGTTATTTGTTTGGACTTTCAAAAGCTAAAAAAATATTCCTTGAACCTTTCTACACCTTGTTCGTTTATTTAAAAGTCTATTGTTGGTCGAAAATCGTATAACTCTCCCTAGTGACCTCGAGATCGTATGGTGTTCTATTAGGATCCGCAGTTTCTTTACCCTGTCTCTTGCTGCAATTTATCTGCCTCCTGTTCTCCCACGAAGCAGCCAAATTTTCAATGATTTGTATGACTCTCTTTGTGCCCGAGTAGCTGCCAACGAAAAAGTTTTGATTTGTGGCGATTTTAACGCACCGAATGCCCAAGGAGTGCTTTGCCCTATGGATCGGCCCCTTAAAACCATAATTCCCCCGGCTCAATATTCGTCTAATGACAAATTCTTCGAGGAACTTGTTTTGACATTTTCATTGAACCAACTTGTTCACCTTCCCACCAGATCCACGGAACACTGTTCCTCGATTCTTGATGTTGCTCTGTGCAACTTTGACTCCCCGTGCTTTTCTGTTTCTGTTGTTCCAGGTATTTCTGACCACGACGCTGTTGTGTTGCAATGGCAGGACAACAAGAAAGGGGATCAGCTCCCTAAACAGACGGGCCCAACTATTCGAAATTTTCGCATGGTCAACTGGATGAAATTGAACCAAGCTTTGAAATCGAACCCGTTTTTCTCTTTCCCGTTCCCAGGCTCGCTTAATGCCGAAGGCCTGTGGTTCGTCATCAAAAATACGCTTCTTTCAATTCTGAGTCTGATACCACCTCGTAAAGTCACACACAAGGCCAAGTTCCCCTGGGTAAATTGCAAGCTAAAGAAGCTTTTCGCCAAAAAGCGACTGGCCCACGCTCGTGCCAAAAAGTCCGGCAAGCATGATGAGATTTTATCCTATGAGCTTCTGGGCAGAGAATGCGCACATCTAAATTCTCAACTTTTTAGTAGTTTCATTGACACCGCTCTGTCCAGCCAACACTGCCAGGGCTTCTGGGGGTACATTAAATCCCTAAAAAATGATAATACCCACCTGAAAATGTTGACAAATGATTCAGGCGATAATGTTTCCGACCCCCTTGAATTATCTGAAATGCTTAATAGTTTTTTCTGTAGCGTTTTCTCTCCCTCATCCCAACCCCCGACTTCTGTTGTTGCAACAAGTATTCGTACAGATCCACCCGATGAACCTGACCGTTTACTGATATCCTATGCTGGTGTTCTTAAGCTTCTCCAATCGCTCTCCCCTAAAAAGGGAGCTGGGCCTGACGGTATTCCGGCAAAGATACTGAAGGAACTGGCACCTTCGCTGGCTTCCGTGTTCACTCATCTTTTCCGGCTAATAACAGCAGAGAGATGCTTCCCCTGCGACTGGAAAAAGGCCATTGTCATTCCAATTCCAAAAAAGGGTATGCCTAATCATTTGCCGTCTAGTTATCGCCCAATTTCATTGACCTGTATTGCATCAAAACTATTTGAGAAAGTACTTGTTAGCCACCTTTTAAGTCACATTGCTGAGAACAACATCTTGCACACAAATCAGTTTGGTTTTCGGAAAAACTTGTCCTGCGAATTGCAGCTTATTTATTTGGTCGACGATATTTCCAGATCCCTGGATGCGGGTTACCCAGTGCATGCAATGTTTCTTGATTTCTCTAAGGCTTTTGACCTCGTGCCTTCATTAACAAATTGTTTCAAACTTTCCTTTCTTTCGCAACCCCAATGTCCGTAAATGGTTTACTCTCTCCACCCCTCGCCCCCTGTTCCCTTCAGGGGTCCCACAGGGTAGCGTACTTGGTCCGATTCTTTTCTTAATTTACGTGAATGACGTAACTGAGGGTCTGGGATCTTGCATTCGCCTATTCGCCGATGATATCGTAATTTACAGAGCGATCAAAAAATCTGCTGATATCCAAACACTGTCTGACGATCTTTGCCGCATTTCTGAGTGGTGCGATACCTGGGGAATGAGATTGAATCCTAACAAATGCAAAACAATGTCCTTTTCCCGAGGTGTTAACCCTCCCCCATACATGATTCCCTGCTATTGCCTATCTGGGACTCCACTAGAAAGTGTTCCCGCCTATAAATACTTAGGAGTAATCCTTAGAGCCGACCTCAGTTGGGGTGACCATATTCGTTCGACTGCCTTAAGAGCGAGTCGACTTGTGGGCTTCATCCAAAGGAATCTTAAGTACTCAACACCTGCAGCTAGAAGAAAGGCCTATGTGTCCTTTGTGCTACCAGTGCTGGAATACGCGTGCGCAGCATGGGACCCGATGCTTGCTTCAGAGATTCATCTTTTAGAAACTACCCAGAGACGTGCTGCCAGAGTTATCTCCGGGAACTTCCGTCGCTGTGCCTCTGTGTCAGCTCTCCTATCTGACCTTCAACTTGAACCTCTTCGTGATAGGCGACGCAACCGCCGGCTAAAAATTTTTCTGACCTTGTTTTTCAAAAATGCCCTGTTTCGCTTCCTTTCTGCTATTGCCTGAAGTCTGTTCAACGCCGTTCCGACCACGGGTTTTTTTTTTCATATCCAACACCCAGGCACAATTTTCTTCTGAATTCATTTTTTCCAAAAACAATAAGAGAATGGAATTCCCTTGACGTTCCATCTCGGTTGTTTCCAAAGCACTCCTGAGGCACTTCCCGCAAAAAAGAGTCATTTTGGATTTCTCTCCCCATTCATTTAAATTATGTGCATCACCGTTACGGGAGCGATTTCTCCTGTGTTTCACGCCGTATTCATCTGCTTCCATTTGTTTTTAATTGGAGAACTTTTTGTTTTTGTTTTGTTTTTATTCAATTTGACGATGTTTTAAACGGATGTGTAGGTACTTTGGAGCGGTGTGCTCCCTGCCCCCAATATTCTTTGGTGCAGTATTGTTTGAAATTAAATTAAAATTAAATTAAACTTTCCCATTTGCTGTCAATTTTTTATGGTTTATTTGCGTGGACTTTCTTATTTTCTATCAAGATCTTCTAGCAGGTTTATTCGTTTATCAAAATCTACATGGCTTATTTTGTTTGGACTTTTTTATTCTATCCAAAATTTCAGTTTGTTTGGCAGACTTATTTTCTGTTGCAATAATCTTTAAATGCCAGCAAAAGTTTCCTTTTCAAAGTGCGAATTTAATTTTTGTTCCAAATGATAATTAATTGGAACATCGTCTGAAGGTTCCCTTTACATTATCGATTTAAATCTAATAGACACATTTACCTATCTGGATTGAAGTTAACATATTCTGTTTTCATCGTGGATTTGAAAATGGTTTACGGTAATTGCGCTAGCGGTAACGCTGACGATTGAAGGCAATTTGTTTCCATATCGGATATTTTATTTCACGCCAACCATACATTATTTGGAACAACGGCTAAAATTGTTATTGGAGGATATTTATTTATTTATTTATTTCAAGATCAACGACCAACGAAATGCACTGGCAGGTCGATTACAGAACTTAATACCTTCAAAACATTAGAAAGATTAAATAGTAAAAAATGATAAAAAGAAAAACAATCACTCAATGGAAATAGCGGCACAAGTTCAGGTTGATTGGGTGAATAAAATTTGAAATCAAAAATGACATGATAGCAAAATGACAATGATGTTATAATGGTCCTATACTCGAGGTTGTAGAGCAGGCTTGCGGAAAACGGAGAATTTGCTGGTAGGGAATTCCACTCACGAGCAGTCCGAGTGAAAAAGCCGTTGTAATGCTTTGTGAAATCGGTGAAAGAAAGTCCACGTGGTAAATGTGCTGAGTACGCCTTGGTGACAAAACAACAGAAAATGATGTTGGCAGGGATATTAGAATTTTCTCATGGATTATGGCCTGAAAGAGTTTAAGTATTCTTTCAAGGCGTCGAGAAGGGAGATCTTGAAGAGCAAGTGTTTTCAACATATCCGTGTCGCTTGCACCACGAGTGTAATTCTGACAAAAAATCGAGCAGCGCGTCTTTGAATCTTACCAGCAGAATAATCGGAAGCCAGGAATGGATCCCACACTTCACATGCGTACTCAATTTGGGGTAAAATTCTCTTGTAAGCTTTGAGTCGGGACTCCTTTGAGGCATTTCTTAAGGTTCTGCTAATGAAACCGAGGGATTTGCTTGCTTTACGAAAAGTGAGAACATGACTGCTCCATGAAAGGTTGCTGGAAAGCAATACTCTTAAAAGGGTTGCATGATGTCGGATTTGAATTTTTGACGGCTATCATAAAATTCGATTATCGATTACAGATTCTCTCGGGATCATCATAGACACAATCACGATGAGTTGCAATGTCGGAGAAGACTTCCTCAGAATCATAACTGAGGAGCCAAAAGTTTCTCTTTGAATTATGATTGAAACTTTTTTCGTTCTTGACAGGATGAAAACGTCTACGAAAATAACTTGTTTGCCTCATGAAACAAATTCTCTGAGCAACGTCATGCACACTGATTTTGTGCTCATATTGTCTGAATGCAGACTAAATTTAAATTATGATTTGCTCGAATCATGGATTAAAATACTTTCCATACTGTTAGGTACCAAACCTACAGAATACAAGCGCTAATAGAAGACTGGTTGCATGATAAATTTCATTCAGGAAGTTTCAAAACGAGAGCAGGACTATTATCGGCAAAAAGGATTCTTCTCGTACTTATAACTGTAGCGTTTTTTGCACATTTCTTTCTCCTTCCTTGGGAAGGAATGTGAACATTTGTTGTGTGTATGATAATGGGGAAACCCATAAATACAATAATTCAATTCAATTAAAATTATAGATTTCTGCAGAGTCACCATTAATCAAAACACCGGCTAAATAACTACAATTTTGTTTAATGGATTAAGTTATTTTTAGAGGGATGGTACATAATGATCGAAAGTTTGGCGAAATCTCGAAATCATGATTGATCGTGTTATCATCAATAGGTAGATATATCAACCAAACGATCTCATATGTTTTTGTTGAAATCTTTAGAGATTCCTGCAAAGAAATTCTTTTCGATTCAAAGGTTCAAAATTTCACTATGTTGCCATTTTTTGGAATGCCGTCAAAAGGTTTTTTTTTTATTTTATTCTGGATTAGCGATTCTTGACAGTGTTGTCAAGCTCGAATTCCTTGAGGAGAAAGACTGCATGGAGAGTAAACTTAATCTTTGACGCGGTTATGGAATGCCGGCTGAAAGATTGTGTTGGCTTAGAATTTGTGTTTTTATTAGGTTTACCATCATAAAACACCGGGAAAATAGTTGGGTTCGCGTTATGAATACAAAAGTTTACATAATATTTCATTTTGGAAAATGTTTAAAAAGGATAAGGACTCAGATTTGATTTCCATTAGTAGATTTGATCTATTGTGAGGTTGCTATGAATGGATTGCCGGCTAAAACGGTCTTTATTGTATCAGAAAGTTTTCTGTTGTCATGACTCGAATGCCAGCCAATCCAATTTTTGAAAAAATACGCGACTGTCGCAATGTTTCACTTTTAATTTTTGTACAAAACGTTGTTTCGAAAAACAAAATCAAGACTTCGCAAGGAAAAATTCGACTTTGCAGAGGATAATCAAAATGTTAATATGGAAACCTTTAAAACATAAAAACTAAGCAGAGGGCAATCAAAACCTTGATGGTTCAAAATGGTTTAAGGGTTTAAGATTTTTAAGGGTTTAATTGACATTTTAAGGGTTTAATATCCCTTAAAATGTCATGACTTCGCAGGGGGTATTCAAAACTTTGATAAACAAACTCTTTAATTGCATGATATTTCGCAGAGGACAATCAAATCTTTCATGGAACTTCTTTTAAATGTCATGAGGCTTCGCAGAGCGCAATCAAAACTTTCATAAAACGTTTAAGATGTCATCAATCAAAACTTTGATTGAAAATCATCCAAATAGACTTCCAGAGGACAAACAAAACTTCGATTGAAGTGCCATGCATGACTTCTGGGGAAGAAATCAGAACATTGATGAAAAATTTAGAAATAGGTACCAAGACTTCTTGGATGGAGCATGCATAATTAAAACTTTGACGAAAAATCTTTTATCTGCATACTCCGCAGAGGAAATGAAGACTGATGGAAAATCTTTCAAATGCCAACCTTCGCAGAGAAAAATCAAATTTTGATGAAAAAATTTTGAACTGTCATGACTTCGCAGAGGACAATCAAAACTTTGATGAAAACTTTTTAAAGTGCCACGACTTCGCAGAGGGCGACCAACCTTTGATTAAAACAATTTATAATGTCATGTCATTGCAGAACAATCAAAAATTTGATGGAAAATCTTTGATGTCATGATTTCGCAACAGCGAATTAAAATTTTGATGTAAAAGATTAGAAATTTTCATGACTTCGCAAAGGACATACAAAACTTTGAAAAGTTTTGTGACTTCGTGAGAAAATCGAAACATCGATGAAAGATCTTTGAAATGTCACGACTTCTCTATGAGCACAATTACCAAAACTTTGGCGAAAAATCTTTAAAATCCGACACTTCGCAGGAGACAATGAAAACTTTCATGAAACATCTTTCAAACGCCAACCTTCGCAGAGAAAAATCCAATTTTGATGCAAAATCCTTGAAAAGACCTGACTTCGGAGAAGACAATAAAATCTTTGGCGAAAAATCTTAAAATGTAAAGACCTCCGAGAAGACAGTCAAATCTTTGGTGAAAATCTTTACAGACTTACCTTTTAAATGACCTTCTTTGGAAAGCAGGGCTTGAGCAGACAGATAGCGCAGCTGGCATTCGTCACTCGTAGTGTCCAGCAACCCTCTCCTGCAAAGTGCCAAACTGGTCAACGGTGCAAACTGTCTTCTGGTGTAGTTGAAAGGGTTTAGGATGCTCTCAACCGAAAACGGTAGCTTGTTCACTGGAGTTGGAGAGGATTTATCTTGGCATGGACTTAGCCGCCCGCAACCACCTTGTCCACTGGCAACACTGTTTCCTAACCGTTCACTCATGCAGGGGAATGTCCCCAGGAAACTACGGTAACCCTGCTCCAGCAGCGCTTCTGTCCGCGTCAGCACTGGGTTTGGGGAAGAACTGAAGTATTTGACACTGAAGGGGATGCTGGGGTTACTGTCCTGAGCTCGTTGCCTCGGGGGTGAGCCGTCGTCAACCGTTGATCCTGCCCGGTTAACGGGCCGCCGTAAATCAACAGGACTTCCAAGCAATGCTCGAATTGTTTTGGATTCCAGGCGACCATCGGTTTGACCGTTTGCGATTGATGGTTTAACGCTTACGCCATTCGAGCACTTTTCTTGAAGTTTGTCCGAGTAGGGAGGATTGCCAGGATATCTTGGCGCTGCAGGAAGATCCTGTTCAGGCCGGCTTGACAGTAGCTTATCAATAGTCTTGAAGCGTACTGACGTGCTGGTAGGGGATGATCGCGGTGTGTCGGGGGGCGGTTGGTTTCCGGGCGGGTCGCAGACACTTTCTGGTTTGGGCCCTGTGGATGACGACCCAATCGGAGTTGAACCTTGTTTGGCAATCATTGGAGACCTTGCAGGACTTATTGGGTGATCATCGCTTACTTCAATCTCTTCGTTATCTGACGAAATGTCAGTCCGTTCATCGATTCCCTGGTAGTGCCCAATCGGTGCCAGCCTGAAATCATTCTGGTGCTGATTCAATGGGGCGGTAATTTTCGGCGAACGTATTGTCTGTATTTGGTTATTGCCATTGGAGTTATTATGAGGTGAGATCCGAAACGGGGAACTTTCTGAAGGAGCTTTCCTGTTGATGTCCACCTCTGGGGGAATATCAGCCGTGGTGATCGACCCATTGTTAACACCATTGGGAACTGCCTCAGGAGCCTTCCCCAATGCCGGAAGGTTGGTTTGAGATTGTCGGCTTGCTGCGACCTCTGGCGCACCACTTTTGTGGCACTTCGACAAGGTCAACTTGACATTTTCGTCCGGAATCCGCCGTTTTCGATCCATGTCCTGATCAAAGGTCACCACGACTTTCCTGATTGAGGTATTCCTTCACCTTCCAGAAGTCGTCCTCATCGAAAGGCCACTTTCCGAGACATCCAACTCAAAAGTTGGTTCGGCTTTCGACTCCATGTCGGGATCAAAAACAAACACACCGCAAAATAATCTCGGGAAATTTTCTCGCATCACAGCATCCTGGTAACGCAATCCCGCCCCTTAATGGCTATTTAACCCTCCTTCAACCTCCCTCTACCGCTCCCTTCATTACTTTATAGTTCCCCAATTGTTGGCAAACACTATTTTTCCAGCATATTTCCCAGCGAGGAGAGCTATTTATTTTCACTGAATCGCCCTAATTGGTTGCTTTTCAAGTGAAGAGGTGGAACTTGGGCGGAGTCCTGGGACCTCGGCACCATCATAGTTTTTCAGGCGAAATGAGAATTCAGTTGCAGAACTTCAAAAATAACTTCGGCGGGTTTTCACCGGTGTTTCAGGATATTCTGGCCTTTCTGCAAATTTTCATGGTACTTTAAAAGTTTTTAAGTGTGTCTTCCACCCTGCTCTATGCCTATTTATCGAGAAACACCTTGCAATATGCCACAAAAATCAAAATAATTGAAACCTCGCCAATAACCTTCCACAATTTCCCAACCCTTTCGGCATCGGATTTAAGCGCTTTTCAAACTGGACCTGGGTAATGCCCGATTTAATGGCTGTCTCAAGGGAAACCTATATCAGTGTATATTCAGTGCGGAAAGCCTCTCAGCTTTCCAGTAACCTTAAATTGGGGGCGGAGGAGACGCATCCGAGCTCCGAGCACCGCTCCACTCGCGGTCAATTAAGCTTGTTCAAATACGGCACGAGGACAGCGCCACTAAACGCTTGCCTGGAAAACCTCGCTTGAACTGACATGGAGCGGGGACCCGGCGGGAGGGTTAACTGACTAACTGGCTGGCTGACAAAAAAATAAAGTGCTCGGGATAAATTAGGGGAAAAGGAGCTTATTAAAACCTCCAACTATTTTCCAACACGCCTCATAACTCCCCACCTCCTGTCTAATAATCAACACCAATTTGCTTCAAAATGCCATAGCGCGCCTGAACTATTATAATGGATAGCTAGTTTGTGAGCTTGGATGGTTTCGCGTTGGGACACTCACCCACTGCCCTCTACCACCACACTCATTTCACGTCACGGGTATTTTTGTGCCGTTGGAGCTGTTGTCCGGAAATTCTGAACTGCTGCGCGTTATTCAAACACTGAAAATTTGGTACCCTCACCTGCCGCATATCAGACGAAGTTTTCAGATAACAGGAAAGGATGGGTTGAATGGTGAATATGGCAAGGTGCGATCTCATCATAGACCCCTTGGCAGCTGCAAGCAAACTATAGGTATTTTTTTGCAAATGGCGCAGTATGCCTATATGAGGAGCAGTCAGAAGAAGCAAGCATGCTTTGGAATTTCCTGACCATACATGAACTAAACGAAGTCTTCAGGTCACATTCCCCATTGCAATTCACCCTCAGGTTCAACTCAATAGCCAATTCAACAGACGGATGCATTTTTCGCAACAATGGAAAAGGAATAAGCGTTGTGCATAGAAATTAAATTTTCGCAACACAAATCTGTCCATTGAATTGAGTAATGAGTTGAACCTGAGGGTGAGTTGCAATGGGGAATACGGCCGTTTATCTTGCTCTCTTTACCATTGTAATTTCCGAGAGGTCTAATTCAATTGACCAACCCAAACCCTTCCTGACGCCAACTCCACCTCTCCTAGCCTACCAGCATACCACCACCATCATCATTTTTGCCATTATGAGCTGACAGCCAAAACTCTGTTGCACAACTTGGGCTCGCAAGGAGAACAATGTCCCATAATCATCTGTGCATTGTTACCTGCCAGCCACTCTTGGACTGGATCGGTGTTCCTTGACGTGCACAGTGTGATGCTGCACACGGGACCTCCTGCTCAACGTCTCATCCGAAGGAGACGAGGGACTTGGCCACTAAGCCCCCTTCCAGCAGCACAACCTGGGGTACAAGGGTGGTCTCCCATCCAAGCATCATCCAGGCCAAACCTTGCTTAACTTCGGTGTTCTGATGGGAACTGGTGCAATCCACAAGGTATATGAATCGTCGAGATGAAATCGGATCATCAGGTGGCCCTCGCTCTTGCAAGTGCAACTGAAAAACCACCCATGCATTGTTGTGAATCTGTCATTGCGCGGACAAACAGAGGTCCACGAATTGCGCCGAAGATAAATACAGGCTGAATTTATCTTCGGCGCAATTCGTGGACCTCTGTTTGTCCGCGCAATGACGGCCCATGTTGGCGGCGGCCCATGTTGGCGACCCCCACTGCGTGGTCAGTGCAAACCCTTTTTCATGCAGCTGGGAAGAGGGAGTGTGCGTACTGGCGACCCCCACTCCATGTCCCGGAGACGGCGGCACATGTTGGCGGCCCCCCACTGCGTGGTCAGTGCAAAACCTTTTTCACGCAGCTGGGAAGAGGGAGTGTGCGTACTGCTGGCGAACGCCGCTGGTGCTTCCGTGACTCCCTGCGCGTGCGCTTGTTAACCGGCAGTTTCCGGACGGCGCTCTCGCCGCGCGATTGACGCAAGGCGAACCTTTCCCTCTTTGCAGTGCACTGGATAGGGTGGGTACCTACTCACGTATTGCTCTAAAATGCTCTCATCCCTTATCATGTTTCAAACTTTGCCTTTATTTACCATCCAAGATCATCTTGAAGTAGGTACCAACCTACCTATTCTTTCATTCCGTGTACCTGCCTGTCTTCTCTCGAATCAGTATTTCAAATCT
>JASGXE010008952.1:0-17893 GCA_030068105.1 Sinentomon sp. SZTP_YWyxl
TGGTTGGTAAACGAACTCGTGGTATCGCTGGTATTTCCCTGTCCCTTCCAGAGTGCTGTTCAGTTATTTATGTCCAGAGTGCTTTATTTGTGTTTGTCAGTTCGGCCAAATGTGGGTGCATCACAAACAGAAACTCGAGATAAGTGGTAAAGATTCGTGCTGGCGAATCACATGGTAGTCAGTTGTCCGTGTTCGCTGATTGACCCAAATATTTGCCTGAACTTGCAAGTCACACATGGGAACCAATTGCAGTGAGATATGTCAGTTTGAGTTATCCCCTATCTGGTGTTGGGTGCGATAGATCATTCCCCTGTCCCGACCATTTCCCTTTGTAAGTACGTGGAACAAGTGATCATATTCCCGTACAGTATGAATAGATTAGACACATGAACGGATGATGCCTTTAAAGCATCGGTGCTTCCGTCAAACATCCAGGCCTGTTTACACTGCCTCCCACTGACTGATCATATGGGGGTAGATCAGTGGGAGTGCTGCCACCACCTAAAGCCAATCCGGACCGAAGATCTATGCAGATTGCCCTGCATGGGCGTCTGGTTGACAAAACATCACGTAGATTAGACACAGTTAAAGAATATCAAAAACGCACTTCAACACTCCATTTTGGCACTTTTTGACCAGATGGTCAAAATCTGGATTTTGTAACAGTTTTGCATCACAGCAAAGAGCTCGCAAAGTTTTTTGGAAGGTGCATGAAATTTAATGATGAAAATCAGGACTTAGATAAAAAAAAACAATTGGTCCAGTGTACATTTTTGTTCAAAGGTGTCTACAACCCAAACACTTTGGCGCCATCCATGAGAAAAGTGGCTTACAGGAATTTGAAGAAAAGACCAAACGATGCCACGGTATGCCAAAACATGACAACTAATATCTTCACATCACACAGTTTTTTGGGTATCTGCTGGAAAAACTGCTTGTACAACTTTTGCATGGCTGTTGAATTAAATTTTTTCGTTGTTGGCAAACAATTCCAATTCACACATCTGGGTTATAATTTTTATGAATTTTGCCGAGAAATGGCAGTGACAAATTAAAAATAAACTAATCGCTCCTCCCTCGGTCAGAATCTACAAAGAAAGTACCTCCGATCCTTTGCAGCTACCATCCTTGATGAACTCTGAAGCCAATTTGGCTTTCCTCCTTACTTCACATCTTTATTTTGAACCAAAAAAGTCGTGCACATGTTTTGACCAACAAATTTGGACAGAGATGTTTTGCCCATATGAAGTTGACAAGAGAGCAAATTGTAATTAACTTTGTTTTTGTTCAAAAAGAACTCAGGAACTCGATGTGTAAATTTCCATCATGCCTTCGGCACAGAAAATTTCCAATGAATTCTTTTCCTGAAGCAAGCTCATCACCAACTAACCTTTCGGTTGAATGCTTCCTCAAATGTATTTGTAGCATGCACTTCAAGTCAAAGTATGTATCACAGAAATCACATCTAGAAAAAAGAGTATTCAAATTTTTTGATGGGTTATCAAATTGATAAGAATGATGGTTAAAATCCCACTTGAAAGAATGGTACCGCAAAATAAACAATAAACTAATTTGACAATGCACAGACAAGTTAGCCTTCTCTAATTTATGGGATGCACAGTTTTCTTAATGAATTTGAATACCAGTGGGACAGATGTACCTGCATGCAAAAAGTGGAAATTTTGGCAAAATTGACTATAACTTCTACAGATTCGTTTAACATCGCCGAATTTGCCTCCAGTCGGGAGACAATCAAAATAACACAGATGCAAATGTTTGGCACAGAATACAGTTTATTTCTGTTTATGTTTAGTTTTTTACCCACGGACATGGGCATTTGTGGAAGTAACTGACAACCACCTGGCTGGAAGAATTGATGCTGGGAAGCAAGATTTGAGAAATGCATAACCAAACACCTCAATTGGGCATGCCACTCAAATTCTCACAGAACATGCTTTGTAAGGCTCCCAACCATGCTTCTGGGATGAAAAAGAATGATGAAATTTTGGCCAAAAGATGGGAGTCCCTGTTGCATAGAATTAAAAATTTCCCTTCCAACAGAGTTCAAATAGCAGAACGGGTAGAGTGGTTGCTTAAAGTTCTTTTGGCAAATTTGGCGATGCTTGGTGTCCTCATACATGCAGAATTAAAATCATCACCTGTGATCAGCTTGTTCGATTTCAGTGCGCGAAAACATTTGACTCAAGCGAGCGATTTGACTTTGTTTTAACCAATGAGCATATGAGCAGCAAGATAAAAATCATTGAATAAAATGTAAATCTTTATACAAATCATTGATTCTTTCTTGTGTCGGTGACAATCGTTCGCATGCCACGTAAAACTCTGTTGAGGTCTTGATAGATGGAAAGCCATTTGGGTAATCCTCTGCCCTGAGGAAGAAACATCTGATCTCCTGCAGTGTAATTTAGGTAATCAACAGGACAAAATCAGAGGAGTAAACACAATTGAGTCACTGAAGTTGCGCTGCTGGCTGAAAGCTGATCGTTTCAAGTACCTACTTAGTGAAAAAGCGCCAATGCATAACTAATGCTGAATACATCGGTCTTACTTGAATTTTCCAACCGTTGTGTGCCTTTTACGATGTGTCATGAAGCTGGAATAATTGTCGTAAGTTTTTTCACATTCAATACAGCGATACCGAACCGGAGCATCATGTATCTGGAAAGTAAAAACATCAGTACAGTTGAAGACTAAAATCATTAGGTTCAGTATGTCAACATTATAACATGCATAAAATTAAACTTGTGACTTCCAGATTTTGCAGGATTCCGTTCAAATTTACATGCTATAAGTTAGGCTCTGAAAACATCAATAACTTAACCTCTGGTTGGCCGTGGGTCAGCTAGACATACATGCCTGGCGCTGTCATGAACACAATATGTCACCACATTTTGAACAAGGTTTTACATCTAAATAGTGTATCGATTCGTTAGTTTTCAGATGTACACTCATTGCTGATGCCTTGGCATCATTTTGAAACCGAAAGAATGCACAAGCGCAATCGCATCTGCTTCCACATTGCTACCTACGTTCTCTCCACCATCTTCTTTTTGAATTCGTAGGCATTTATGTCGCTAAACAGAGCAGATGTGTACAGATAATTGTAGCAGATAAGTGCAGATATGTATAGCAAAACAGATATCAACACAACAAATATCACTTCCCAGTGGGTTTCTTCGGCAAAGGAATGCCCCCCACATGGTGACAAAAGAGGCGGAAAAACACATACCCCTTTCCACATATGGATCAAGTGGAAGAGAAAAACAAAACAAAAAATGGGGAAAATGCACACAAACGTTTGTTTTCATTTCTGTCGGATAAAACCATCGGCAATTGCCAGTAAACCTTCTATGGAGCAAATGAGCCAACTCAGGAGAAAGTATATTTGGCAGAAGTGCATTCTTTGTTAGAATACACTTCATCTGTTTGGGATCCCACCGTGTTATGTCATTGAAAAATTCGAGAGAATCCGAAGAAAGGCTTCTCTCTCTGCGTCTGCTTAGGTATGCGCTATTGGATCGTGTCTCACCATTGTTGGAAAACCTTGAGTGAAAAGCCTGGCTTCACGCAGAAAAATCTCAAGACTGGGTGGTTGATTTCTTGGATGAAAAATGTTGGCAGCTGGTCCTGGTGCCTTTGGGAATGGTGAGGATATCAGTGTGGCCACTTTCATACAAATTAACGTTAAATTAAATTAAACGATAAATATCGGGACTAGCATCGGTTTGTCCCCACGAATTTCCCTATCCCATATCAAATGTCCGGCAAGAACTGGCTTCAATGCTCGTACGCATAAAAAAGCCCATTTGCAATCACAACAGACCTCAGAAAGGAAGAAAGTGGCAACAAGCAATGCAACCCTACAGTGAACAAAGTAATCTTACTTTTGCATGGTTGATGAGTTGTGTTTTACCTCCAAATACTTCCGTGCAATTACCACATCCGTAGGTCTGAGGAACAGATATGGCCAATTTGTTTTTAGTTAATCGTTCAGAAGAAGAGGTATTTAACTTCTTTTTCTTAGATTTTGAAGTCTTTGACTTTTTTGGTCTCACAGTGGATGCTTTAACAGTCCTTTTATTTCTTCCTGACCGAGTTCCAACCGTTATCTCCTCGAGCAGACCTTGGCGTAATTCGGTAGATTCCAATGGCACTTGTGAGGCAACGGAAAGGCTGTTTGTGGACTTGGGGGACTCTTGAAAAGTTTGATCACTTTCCAAGGACTGCAATGTTTGGGAAATGTCGACAGAGATGTCTTTTGCTGGTTGAAATGCATGTGCCAGTTCCAAATCATCCAGCGATTGGTCTTCGCAAGAAGGGCCATCACCATGAGCAACTTCAGTTTTCAACAATAACTGAAGAGATTCAAGAGTGCACTGTGGCATGATTTGACCAGAGAAATCACTGATCGGTTCACGATTATTGTTTGCAGAGTCCTCTTCTTTAACTCCGTCATCCTCCTCTGCATTACTGTTTCTTGAATTTGAACGGCTCAAATGCATCATGTCATTCTCACAACCATCTTCAGATTTAAGTTCCTGATATCAATTAAAAAGGAAAAAAACGATTAATGAAATAAACAGAGTGGAGGCCCTGGGGTTGCATCACCGGTTAGGACTTCGGGTTGTTTTGGGAACCATAAATCACTGATATGAACATCTGGAACCTTATTCAAATCAACCTGCTAAATTTAGAAGCTGCTAAGCTAGCAGCTCCTTAGCAGGACGATTTTGGCAGGTTGCAAGCAGGCCGCTGGCAGGATGATGGCAGGATAAAAGTTCTTATTCAAATACCCTGTGCGACCGCAGACGAAGAAACACACTGAAACAGATGCGTGAGGCGAAGAATCAAGTTGACTTTTATGACTCGGATTTTCAATTGGTTCGTTTAGCTCAGTGGCAGCGCACTCGCCTCGCAGTTCAAAGGTCCCGAGTTCGATTCCCGGACGATGCCAAATTTTTCAAAGTTCATTGTTCGTTGGATTTGATTAAAATCAAGCTGAATAATTGTTCACCAACAGTTTTAAAGTTGTGGATTTTAGCATTGTGTTGCGGGCATGATAATGTTTGCATGCTCTTGCCAAAGAACCAAGAAAATTCTGTTAATCGCTGCCGTGAACAGAATTTTCATAGTCAGGTTGGCAACCTTAATGCCTACCCATACCTCATTTTATACTTTTTTTGAAGCCGCGATAAATGCGATTAAAGAAGGGTTTTTTCACCGAAAGGTTGGCAATTTTGCAGTTTACAACCACAAATATATCTCAGGATTTGAAAGTCACCAAAAGGACGAACACACCAGAAGGCTGGATAGACCGCGGCCCCCACATTTGAAAATTATTTTTTTCTAAAATTCACAGAATAAACCATATTTTGTTGTCATCCAAATAAACCCAAAATTCCACCAAAATGTTGGGGCTCGACCGTCCCCTGCACTCGTGATCCACTGCTGCTGTGCCCTTTGGATCTTTTTGTGCACATTTTTACTTGCTCCTTGTCTTTGAAAGACCATCGCAGAAGACGGAATTTACGGCCCTTGCTTCTTAGGCCAATGGGCCGATATGTGTCGTTTTTTGTTTTTGCAGTCTGTCTTCGTTTCTTCATGTGAGAAAAAGGTCGAAAGACCCTTGCGAGGGTCCCTTCCCTGCGAGGGCCTCTTCCCATTGGAACACCACTCTGGCGTTGCCCCATGGTCCCAGATCCCGGGACCGGCATCTGAATTTTTTAAGGTTTGTGTATTTTATTTCTCATATTAGGTACTTCGTTCATTAGCAACGATAAATATCAGCGAAGCCAATTTCAAAAGCCATGGGCACAAAGTTTCTTCTCAAAAATATTTTGCATTGGCATAACTATCACAACAAAACATTGAAGGCTTTGAGATGTGGGCCACAAGAAAGAACAAACATTTTATTATTTTCCTGAAAATGATTATATAAGGTCGGCTAGATTTCCATTATTGCAGGGTGTTCTTGCAACGGAAAAGAAGCAAGTCCTGTCAAAAAGGAGCGCAAACGAGGCAAGATTTTTTGTCTGAATCACAGTCAGTGCGTCAAAATGCAGTGCGATCAAATATTTTCATAAGTGGGTGGGGCGCTGTCTTGACAGATTCTGCCGACGATTTTCAAAATCTCCACTCTCAGCAGGCTCAGCAGGATGCGACAAAGAAAACCAATTTTTTATTTCCGAGCGCAGCGCTGTGTCCGGTGGCTCAAGCGCAGCATGCTGGGCTGCTGTGCAGGTGGGCCGGGTTCGATTCCCGGCCGAGGATTATTTTGCAGATTGCATGCTTCAATCGCTGTTTGATGCTTCACAAAAGTGAACCTTCAGGAACTCGAGGGGTCCTTTCTTCTTTGTTTTGAACACCAACCGAAAAAAATCGAGAAACTGTTTTTAACCGCAGAAAAGAGAGGCCCCGCATCACCGAACACCATTGGAATGACCACGAAAAATAAAATATTGTTGCAGGTTCAATGGAAAAAAAAAAGAAAAGCTCATCCACCTGTGAAATTGGGAAAAAATTTGCAGAAAAACAATAAAAAGAACCACTCGAAATTCTTTCGATTCATGAACGAAAGGACTTAGCAGGACTTTAGAGGTGGTCCGAGGCGCCTCTAACTTTTTTACATTGGTCAGATTGGAGGTGCTGCTAAGGTCCTGCTAAGTCTGAGATGCTGCTAAACTCCTGCCATCGTCCTACTAAAGTCCTGCTAATTTAGCAGGTTGATTTGAATAAAGAAAATGAAACTTAGCAGGTCGGTAGCAGGACTTTAGCAGCTACTAAGCTTAGCAGGTTGATTTGAATAAGGTCCCTGGTCTCATGGATTGCACAAGGCACATTGGTTTATATTGGACTTAACAGTTGGCTGGGCTCATGATTCAGCAGGTTCATGAATAGAATATGTTCTGCCTTGATTACCCATATAAAATGCAACTGCTTTGGATTCTTGTTTCAGGTATTTTTTCAGAAGTTTAGCACATAATATAGACACGAGTGATTCACAACTCCACTTTTCAGCAAACATTTTTCTGATTTCCCTTATGCTTTTCATAAGATCTTATGTGCATGCCATGGAATTGGATTCAACATAGCAGCAAAATATCTGGTTTGACAACATCTTGCGAAAAAGAAAAATCAAGTCACCTGATTGATGACATCAAACTGGCGAAAGACAAAATCACTTCCAGTTTTTGCTGATTTGAAATGAAAGTGCCTGCAACGCCCATGGTGCCTTCCACCAGCCCCCAATCTTGCTGGAAATAATTTTTTTATTGTAGAGGGGAAGTGAGAACATAGCAAAGGGTACAGAGTGTTTGGCTAAAGTTGTTTCAGCAGGTTACGTTGAATTGACATACGAGTAATTTGCACTCATTCATGTTCTCTGGATTATACAATATTAATCCAAAAACAGAAGGAAGACATAGCTCAATGAAGCATAACCAAATAGGCGCATACTGAAATCTCATCAGCAGGTGTTAATCCATGGAGGGCAGGAAGCACAGGAACAAAGGCCAACTGCAATTTTAAAGAAGCTCAGTGTAAAGGTTCTGTTTTCTCAGGGGGATATTAATTAACCCTGCGGGTCGACTTTTTTGTTGTGAACGACACTGCAACATACGAGTTTTAGTGATTTTTACCAACATCCCACAGTACGAAATGAGGACCATATTTTTGTAAACATGCACAGTCCAAGTTTGAAAGCCTCAGAAAATGGAAGTCCATTCAAACCTTTTCTCTTAGGCAACTCTTAAGCAGCTGTTCCTGAGCAGCAGAACACTGATCAATGAACTTGAAACATCTGTCCATGTTTGTGAAACATGGGTGGCATGCCAAAATGGGGAATTCATTGTTCAACAGAACCTGAAAAAATCATGTTTTAAAATGGCTTTTATCACTGGAGCACACCTAAAATACGAGGGTTGATCAAAATGTTCCTGTAAAGCCCTCGTAATTATTTCTCCAACCAAGTTTTTTGAGTTATTTCTCCACACATCCATTGTAGAGCTCAAAGCAATTCTCTCTGCGGTGTTTCATTCCTTAAAACCCTTTGCGGTAAAACGGTGCACCACTGCTCTAGAATCAGCTGAGAACTGCCTGTTCTGGCTCTTTTTGTTGACTGACCCAACTGGAGATTGATGACCCAACAATCTCCCTCATGCGCATTCCATTTATATGATGGGAAAACGTGTAAACGGCAAGAGCATGGTCGTAAGGTGGCCCATGGGACACACTCATTGATGTTGCTTCCTCCTGATTAGCCGGTCCGTTTTATACGCTCACAATTGCTCGAACTGCAGCCACTGTTTACCGTTCTACATTGATCGTCCGCCTCTCCGTGGATTGCCATCGCTCTCCCCCAACTCTTCCTGGAAAAGTCTGAATCAAATTGTAAGCAAGTTCGGGGCATGTCACCATAAGCATTCTGCAAGGCACCTATGATGGCATTTGACTGCTGACCAACTTTTGACAAAATTTTAACATCAGTCCAATTCCAAACTTCGCAATTTTCATGACTGAAAAACAAAAGAATATTTATCAGCTTGGAAAAACAAAAAATAGAGAAACGACGGATGAGTTGGTTGGCTTTCCTGGAAGAACACGACTGGGGAAACATACGCACAAAAGTCAGCTTCTAAAACAGCCTAATTGTGGCAGAGTGAGAACAGTCAGTCATAACATTCCGGGAACTTTTTGATCAACCTTCGTATGGCATGTTGGGTAAGTGAAAAAAGAAAATTGGGAAATCATGCATATCATGTCGCTCATATCTCAAGAGCTCAGATGAAACGATAGATTTAGTTCAAGGTTAACAAAAGAGTAGAAGGTCCAATAAATACACCATAAAACCTCTAAACAGCAATGATCTCAATGCAGTTTGTTAACAAATTGTCAAATAAATTGCATCTCTTGACAAAATTTTCAGTTGCAGCCTGCAGAGAAACGTTTTTGTGGCATTCAACTAAGGCTCTGGTTGTTCAAAATTCTGATATCACTGCCATGAACCACAGAGCCTGATGTCATCCCTGTTTTATATCGAGAATGATCTCGTACACCAAACAATTCAGGAAATTATAACGGCTCAATCTCCACTGGAGAAGCTAATTCTCGGAAATGGCTGAATTCCCCAGTTGGCAACCACTGAATCCAATTCTCAAATCTGTGCAAAATTCATTGACGACAACAGCAGAGGAAATTTAAAATCGAACTTTTTCTCACAAAAAAAAACCGATTAACTGAAGAGTTGTTAAACGGTTTCTGAATGCAGTTGGATGAGGGTCTAGTTATCCTGGCCCTGTTAGGTACGCGGAATAGAATGACTTGCAAAAATATGTTTGATAAATCTCTTTTAAGCAATATACAGGTATAACAAATGATTAGCAAACATAAACATAAAAAAGTTCATTGCAAAAAAACTAACCATGAATCGAAAATACTTCTCAATTTTTCCCAACAAAACCACACAAATTTGCTTGATGTTGTACTTTGGACAACCGTTCGCACACAGGCGGCATTGATCAGCCATCTCCGAACTTCTTTCTTTTGCTGCTAAGTAAGTAGATCAACTTCTAAAAAATCGAGAAAAGGGGGTCAAGTGAATTAGGCAAAGTGCAGAAAAGGTCCAACAAAAACGAACTACATGTTGTTTTGGGCATTTGTCACTTTCATGACTGCAGCACTTTTCAATATTCTCAGATGGTCATTCATTGTAAATGAATCTTATAGGCTTAAGGGGGGGGGGTAGGGGGTCCAAAAACCAACTTCGTCAAATATTATCCGATTGTGTTCAAATTTTGTACACATATTCCCCATGATAACAGCAATTTCTGTACAAAATTTCAGACCAATATCTCAATTGGTTCCTGAGTTATTAGCAAAAACGTTGTCGTTGACCGCGCGAACTTTTCACACGAGCCCAGGGAAAAGAAATTTATACTTCTGTTTTCACCAAGAGGTAACCAATGGATGTAGAAACTGACTGATGTTGCGAGACTTTTGGATTTGGAGTCCCTTATGCAAAAATTGTGGTCATAGAAACACTGCTTAAGCAGTTTGTCTCCTTATGAAGAGAAACGTCCTGGAAAAGGCATTTGGAGGCCAAAAATCGAAATTCCGGCTACGTCAGTCAGTTTGGAACATGTTTTTACATAAATGTTCAAAATTTCAGCATTCTGCCACCATTGGCTACAAAGTTACGCCTTACGGAAGTTGATTTTTTGCTTCAAAACACAAAGCGCAAAAACATTGCGTTTTACTTTTAAGTAAAACATCTTGATGCGATGATGCGGTTCGCACCAAAATGCAATATCTTTAAAACTAGAGCAGACAGGAAAAAAAGTACAAACACCACTGGAATCAGCACACTTCAGGCTACAATTAAAAATAAAAATGAAAAAATTAACATTTTGGACCCCCTATCCCCCCCTTAAGGAAAGTTGATAAACGGAAAAGCGGGGGAAGATTTATCATAACAATGAATATGAAACAACACATCTCTGAGAAATCAGGGCTCTCAAAACTGGAATACGTGGAATGGAATTTGGCAGACAGAAAAATTGACTCCTGGTCCCAGCTGTGCAACAGCCCCTGGCTAGTGCACAGCTTACATTGCAGGGCAACATTGTCAGTTCTATGTTACCAATCGCTTCAGTGACATCGCGGGCTACATTTTTGTCAGCTCTGCATTACTAATCGCTTCGCAACTCTTGTTACAGGGTTAAATTCATTATTTTCACAAATACATTCATTACTCCACTAACCGCTTTACAACTTACGTTTCAAGGCTACATTCATTAGTCAGCTTTGTGTTACCTTCAGAGCTCACGTTGCACGGCTACATTCACGTAGGCAGTGCTGTGTTACAAATCAGCTACTTGTATCTTGCAATGACTATTTTATTTCAACCTACAATACTAAAATGCTCCTCAGATCACTTCACAGGAGCACATAGTCGGTATTTTCCATTTCAAGACACAGCAAGAGAAACCTCTGTTCTCAAGTGTGCATTTATGTGAAAACATGTCACAAAGATTTCTTGAAAATTCTAACAACAGAAATCAAGAGAATACAACTTTGGAGAGAATATTCAAGCACTGAAATCAGCCAAGTAACTGTTGAACATTCACACGGTGCATCAACAAAAGAATTGCATGTTTGAGTTTTCTCCATTCGCTCATAAAAAAAAACTCGTTGCTGTTCATTTCATCCCTTCTTTATTACTGTGCGGTTATGATGACAAGCCCTTTTATGATGCTCGCATACATCAGAGCAATGTGTACAGGTTACCAGGGTGTGCAAATCGCGCGACAAGAATTTGTGGTGATTTTGTTTTTCCACTACCTGACAGCAATGATAACAAAACGATATTAAAAGATGCATTGATCAGGATTTTGATCGGTTCACTCAAAGCATAAAAAACGTTTTGGCGAATGTTTAGACTGCATTTTTCGCTATTGAAAATGTCCGAAATCGCCATTTGGTGGCATGTGAAAGGGCCCAAATTTTGGCAATATAAATTAAAAAATGTACTCAAAAATTTTCAGAGAGTTGGCTGATGATTCAGAGGACACCATCTAAAACTCTAACAGATACTCTGCATCACAAGCCACACTACTTCTGTTATAGACAGCAGGCAACAGGAGAAATAACACTAAGAAAGGGGTATTCCACTTCATGCCATACAAACTGAGCATGTTCAAGAAGCCTGAATTTGGATCAGCAGGCATTGGGCATTTGCCCCAGATGTGAGTCCCATCCGTAGCCAAAAAGCATTTTTCAGTTTTTCCGAGAAGGAAAAAAATAAAAATTTAACTCGATTGCCAAGGATGTGATTTCTCCCTGTTCGGCTGAAAAATTAATACACAGAGGAACTTTTCATTGGGTAAACTCAATTCCGGAAACAGCAAGTTTTGCTGACGACTGGCGAAGCACTACCGCAGAACGCTCACTAAAAAAATCTCGGTTGGGTTTCACACTTTTGACTCCATATTAATTTTACACCATGCACATATCTCTACAAAAAAGGCACTGGAACAGGGGGCCAATATTTTGCACCTTTGCAATTGTGTTTTTTGGTCAGGCAAACTGAAAATTGACACTGTTGGGACTCCTGAAAATAACATATTGTGCCCCGAAAGAGGAGATTATGACAAAAACACTCGTTAAATCCCATGGATCGAAAGTTAAATCTTAACTGGCCATTTTCATGCTGTTTTGCAATTCCAAAAATGTGAAATTCTACCCATTTCACATGTCAATAGAGTAAGCTTCACAGATTTATGAATCGGTGGAAGAATCCAAACCAGTGACATCTTACACCCTCGAATTTCTTTTCTTTTTTTGTGCACCTTTGTGAAAAAGGGAGTCGGGACTTTTACACGCAGAAGAATGCCAAACTCACATGCTTTTAAGTTGAGCTGATTTTGTAAATAGAAATTTATGCCTGGAGAAATGTTCAATGTTTGTCAAGACTCATAAATTCGTCTATGAGTGTGCTCACTGTGTGGCCTGAAGTGGAATACCCATTGCACAACATACACAATGTGATTATCCATATTTTATGTCTTGTCCCATTTTGTGTTTGTTTGCTGTTTTTTTTCCACAAAGAGCTCAAACAAAATGCAAAATAACAGGACAGGAAGATTCTGTCTGGGTTTGGTAGCAGAGAATACTTTTTAATTGAAAGGAAGATAGTGCAGTGGATCAGGATAAATTTCACAGCAAAGGCACTGCTCTGCCAAAGACTATGATAATTTGCTTCAGGATATCAAAACTCCCATCTACCACATTACAAAAGCTACAATGATATTTTCTGATAATTTTCGTGCAGGTTTCGTAGATTGCAATAAAACAAAAACTACTGTTTGCGAAAATTAGAAAAAAGACAACAGTTTAATCTTAATTTAGAATAATTTCAAACACGGCAACACTGGGAAACTTGAAAAATAAAAAAAACAGTAAGTAATTATTTCCAATCCAAGAAACAGACCAGCCGGTCAATGGATGTGGGCAATAGTTTCATGCCTATCACTATCTCTCCTCTCTTCTCTTTCTCCTTCCCTCCCTCCCAACACACTTGCCCCCTTCCTTGTCCTCCTTCCTATCTTCACAAATGCAGAACAACACACAGACTAAAGTAGGATGAGTGAGATGTTTGTGAAAAGTTGGAAGGTGGTGCTTCAAAAGACAAGAAAAAAAGCCAACAACCACAAAGCACACTCCGCCAAGAATTTTCGTATTTCCTGAAAAACTCACTTTGCAATTTTATCCAATTTGTCGAAATATCAAATTGCTGCAGCAACATCGTCTGAACTTTAAATAGTGCTGCCTAATGAAAAAGGAACTTTTGAAAGAAGAGATTACTCCTACTCCTTCCAACATAAATGGAGCTTGAAAATTACTAACATAAATGGAGCTTGAAAAATACAAACATAAATGGAGCTTGAAAATCACTAAACTACAAGAAATAAAATGCCAATGAATGTGACGTAACTTCTAATGGGTGTAAAATCAAAAATTTTTGTCATTAGCCTGCTGGACCTTCAGTATCTTCTCTTGTTCCCATTCCTTGAAGTGTCTCCTTTTGTAATGCTTATCGAAATTCGGCCAATTGGAAAAAGCCTTGGGACAGTACTTGCACGAATATGGTTGTTCACCAGTATGAGTTCTTTGGTGAACCTTTAGATTGGAAATTAAGAAGGAAAAAAGTAAACTCTTGGAATGCTGTCTGCATAAAATCAAGGGATTATCAAAATAGGGCAAAGTACGAGTATCATTCACTGCGTGATGAACTTGATGAATAGTCCAACTGTGAACTTTCAGAGAAGTGATAAAAATTCCCAATAAATCAAAGTTACCTGAAAAAATCTTGGGTTTATATGCAGCAAAATGTTTTCTGGCCTTTCAGAATTTAACCATAGACTTTAAAACCAAAATTAGAGATATACCAACACGCAGGGACATAACTTAAGATGGCAGGGGGAATGGCACTCCTGCCAAGAAATGTACTCGTAGCTATCCCGGGGGTTTCTTGTTCCTCTCTGGTCTGTGCTTTTGCATTGCCTTGGTGGAGGCAAATTAGGCGTTTGGAACATCAATCCCCCACGCGGCAGCACCCATATCCTTTATAAAGAAAAGCCCCCCAAAAAACCCGAATTGACTTCCCTGACAACATGCAGCACAGTTTGACATTGGAAGATCGGTGTTGAGGGAATCAATGGGCAAACCACAAAAACTCGTGTTGATGGGAACTGGGCAAACCACAAAAACTGTTGATGAGTTTAGATTCATAAGTTTGCTTGATTTCTCTCCACTTAAAAACATGTGATTCCAATCCTTATGCCCACTGTTGGCTTGTTTCATGATCACACGTCTCACGATTTTAAATCAAACTGTGAAGAAAATTGAAAACTAGGCCTATTCAGTGATTTTAGAAAGCAATTGGGCCCATTGTCAAGAGTGTAAAAAACAGGAAACTATGTTTGAAGGTGAAGCATTAACGAGTTGTGAGGTTTCACTGCCAAACCATCAATAATGCTTATAATAATGCTCCAACATGTACTCGAAAACCATCCATCAATCTTTTCGACAAGGAGGAACCCAAAACTCTACATTATTTCGAGAATTTGAGCAGTTGCTTGATGGACTTAGATGCATCACCACTTTACCTGAGCATTGCAAAAAACGCATGTCGGGTGCCAAGAATAATCAGCAACGAAGTTTTGACCGATTTCAAATTCCAACAGGGTTTTCTGGGGCAGAACCTTTCCTTTCCAGCTGAGGAAACCCATCAAAGTGGGCACAGTATTTAAACAGAACTCTTGAGACAGGAATTTTCTATGTCAGGCACCATGTCAAGCATAGTCAAACATGTCGAGCACTGAAATTTTCTGTGTCGAGCACCGAAATTCTCTGCGTCAGGCATTATCAAATGTGTCGTCAAGCACCGAAAAAATCACCAAAATGCTTAGCCATCTCCATGACTGTAAAGTCGTGACAACATTTCATACCATCCAAGACACCCTGAATGAGGCGAACCAAGAAAAAATTGGCAATTGCAGGCTTGGATCTTGGAATCTTGTCTTGGGTACCAAATGCAAATTTAGTCTTCATAGTCCTAGGGATGTTCTAGCAATTTTTTGAAGATACACAAGATAACCCCAGAAACTAGTTTTGCAATGAGGATAATTGCTCTGAACAACAGGTTTGTAGTGGGTTGTATGTGCAAGTGTTAAAATATGAGAGATTGGAAAGAATTACATATTACAATAATTCTGGTAGGCTTAAGTAGATCAGTAAGAAAAACAACGTCAGAATATCCCGAATCAAACCTGACAAATACCTTGAAATTTTGAGGAAATCTGAATTTCTTGCCACAAACATCGCAGGAATATTTGCGTTCCCCAGTATGAATTCCCATGTGATTCAAGCATTGGTAGTTGTGCCGGAACTTGCGTGGACAATGCGAGCATTGAAATGGTCTGTAATTCGAGTGAACTTTCTTGTGACAACTCAGACGATACCTGCTTTGAAAACTGTGGGGATAGAAAAAATGCAAGACAAGAGTGAAGAAACAGCTTCACAGCAAACAAAATATTGAAACTACAGGCTTTTTCAGGCATTGTCAAGCAGAAAAAATGGACAGCACGTTCAAGCAGGGTGAGCCTTCTCAAGAAGATAACTGGTCGATTGGGTAGAATTCCATCCTTCAGCATTGTACGAAATGAAACCTTTTGAGAGAGAGAACTATAGGGTAGAAACTTACGAGGGTCATCCAACTTGAGATCGCTCTTACCGGGCTAGTTTGATGATTTCCACTCCACATGGATTAAATGTGGCTCAAGTTGCAAGGAGACCGGGATCTGGGACCGTGATGGTCTTGCACCATGAGCCAGATTCAATAGATGTGTGGAGTGGAAATATAGGGCGGTTTTTTAAAAGTATCCATGGTTGTCAAGTTTTCGGTGCAGTGTTTTGGCCACCGAGTTGCCTTTTTGCTGCCACAGCACAAATGAAAGGCCAAAATCACACCTGTGTAAACAAGCCTTAGAAAACCTGCATATTCATTAGCTTCATTTAAACATAAAAAAACAAAAGTTAAATAAATTCAATTTACAATCAGCAAACGACTGGGCTGAGATTGCAGGCTTATGCCTTAAATTGTTATGCAAGCTCTTGACCTTCCACCTGCACCCTACCCTAAGTAAAGGCATCTGCGTCACCTTCGAAC
Source organism: Sinentomon sp. SZTP_YWyxl (assembly GCA_030068105.1). Lineage (NCBI taxonomy): Eukaryota > Metazoa > Arthropoda > Protura > Sinentomata > Sinentomidae > Sinentomon > Sinentomon sp. SZTP_YWyxl. The sequence goes on from JASGXE010008952.1 coordinate 16,247, forward strand.
AACTCATCCCAACACCGCGGTGCCATTAATTAATTTATCGCATGCGAATCGTTCACGTTTTTACTTTTAAAACTTAGATAAAATTTACAAACTTGACATCTGGCTTCAATGAAGTCCCAATATGCATTGCTCGAGACTAAACTTAGTTTGAAAATTAGCTACTAGGTATGGACAGATGTGTCAGGAAGCAAGCAACTCGATGCTAAAATCATTTTAGCCATCACCCCTAAAAAATTCCAGAAGTGGGGATATTTGAAAAACACCGTGTACTTCTTTTTAAATCAGGTTTTAGTTCAAACATGTTAAAGTTTAGGCAAGCACTTTGGCTCCAGTACGCCCCTGTGTTAGGACAAACTTTCACGCAACTCAAACAGCGCGAGCAGTGCCGTTCATAATCGACTCTTTCATGGGCAGAACATTTGCCGAGCTGAAAGCACGCATGCATGATCCTTTCAGCAGCTAGTCGTGTTTGTAATTGCAATGAGCTACTTCGGGCAAAACGAGCCGTCATGTTGTTCATTTTACTTAGCAGGATTTGTGGTAACACCCTGTGATTCTAAGCCTTGATTTACTCTGTTCACTCAGATTTACTCTGTTCACACACCAGCCCTTACCTGTTTTCACAAAGCAATCATTCTTAAATAATTATCACTTATGGCAATATCATCCCACTTCACAGCAGGCCCTACCCTTCAGCACAGAACAATAGCAATGAAATGGCATCTAAATTATTGCATTGTAAAAAGCTTGTACAAACATTGTTCAGCAAGCCAAATGATGGATTGTAGCAATAAATGATCAAACCTGCTGTTACACTGATCACAAGCGAAAGGTCTAGTCTTGGAGTGAGTAGTGGTATGTGCATCCAAGCCTGCTTTCTGCAAGAATTTTGCACCACACACGTGGCATATGAAGTCTTTTATTCCAGTATGTGTCTTCAGGTGAAATTCTAAGCTCTGCTTTGTAGCCAGCCTATATTTGATTGGTGCAATAGGAACGAAATGGAAATACAAGTCAAAAATCAAATTTCATCAACAAATAAAGTTTATTTTGCACAAAGAAATCATGATAAATTCTTGTTGTTAGTGGTCCTGGGCGATTTATCTTTCCAGTTGTGACTCGATGTTAACACAATGATTTTTAAAACAGCCCTGTCATGTCTGGTGCTCATCTCTCACATAGCCCTATCTGGACGGATTGTGGTAGTTGCAACTTTGGTTGTTGTTTTGTTTGTATCTTCAACCCAGCAGTGTGTAAAATACAGGTTTCTTGCAAAGAGATAAGCAGAACTTTCGTTTTTTTAAATTTGTGGTGGAAAATGCAATTGGGTAACAAAAAGTTAGTGTTGGGCTCCAGCAATGTACGTTGAGAGAGTAGTAGGGATGGCAAAGTTTCAATGTAATAGTCGGTCCAACTAAAGAAGTTGCAGCACGAAAATTGAGGCAGGGATGTGCACAACAGACAAACCGCACCTTTCAAATTTGTATTGACATTTCTCTTGTCGATTCCCATCGATTTTTTTTATGGAGCGACAAGCTGGCTCTTTGTTGTGAACTCAGTCCCATGTTTACAGTTGCAAAATTTTTGCAAGCTCATCACAAACTTAAGTTTGCAAGTAGGTCGGAAGGCTAAAGAAAATTTCCCGCA
>JASGXE010008953.1:0-16778 GCA_030068105.1 Sinentomon sp. SZTP_YWyxl
CTTTGCCGGTAATTTTATTTGATTCTTTTCAACGAACCTCTCAAATCTCTTATCACGGGCCTTTATTATTATTATTAATTACTTTTTTTTTCTTGTTTTAATTCAATTCTAGTCAATGACACGTCAGACAACAATAAAAATATGAGATCAAAAATGAGATAAAAACAAGCGCGCGAAATGCAGTTCGATAGCTAGGTGGCAAACATATTGAGCTTATGGAGGCTAAACGAAAGAAACCAATAGGAATAGTTAAAATGGAAACTCGGTGTTCATCTTGTCAAAGAGGAGATGCACGCATGTTGGAATTGGCGTTAGCGAAAGGTGTAGTCCAGTGCGTTCCATTCTCTAGCAGTGCGGGGAAAGAAGCTATGAAAGTATGGGTTGAACCTTGACAAGGGCGCACAGATGTGAACATTTGCATGTGTTCTACGTGTAGCCGTAGTCTGAAAGGAGGGTGGTAGCTGAAGCGGTGAAGTACTTGATACAACGTTAGAGAAAAGGGCGAACCGTCTGTTTTTTCTTCTCTCAGTAAGTGAAACAAGGCTAAGCTCACCAAGGAGTCGTGTGACACTCGTATCACGCTTAAAATCAGCGGTGATGAGTCGAGCTGCAAGGCGCTGAACGCGCTCCAAAGATGTGATGTGGCTAACCAAGAACGGGTCCCATGTCTTCACACGCGTATTCTAGGAGGGGTAAAACGAAAGTTTTGTAAGCAAGTAACTTGGCCTCACGGGATGAAGGACGAAGGTTTCTGGATATGTACCAGAGAGTTTTGCGGGCTTTACCAACAATAATGTCAATATGAGGACCCCAAGACAACTTATGGTCAAGGTGAACACCGAGGTATTTAACAAGCAGGCAGTTAGAAATTGATTTTCCAGAAATTTGATACGTGGTCATGTTGGCGAGGGAAAGGGAACCGGCCCGCCAAAACTCAACCCAATTACATTTGTCTGGATTGGGTGATAATCCCCACATTTCACTCCATGCATCAATAGCTTTCAGGTCAGCTTGAAGCTGCGCTACGGTGGAAGGACCGGCAAGGGGAATGTACAGCACCATGACATCATCAGCAAACATTCTGATCCTACATTGTACGAACTCGGGAGATCATTGATGTAGAGAATAAAGAGCAGAGGGCCAAGAACGCTTCCTTGGGGGACACCTGTTTTGATGGGGCTGGACGTCTTTGAAAAGCAACCATTAACAGACACAATGAAGTGCCGGTTATCGAGATAGCTTTCCAAAATAGAGAGCAGTGGGTCAGGGAGTCCATAAGATTTCAATTTTGCTAGAAGAAGAGAATGCGGGAAAAGATCAAACGCTTGTTTGAAATCAATGAAAACTGCATGAACCGGGATTTTAGATTCTAGCGACTCAGCAACATCCTGAACAAATCCTAAAAGCTGAGTGGTGCAAGAGTATCCCTGCCGAAATCGGTGCTGATGAGATGAAAGGATGTTAGCTGCATTGCAGAATGACAGAATTTCTTGATAAATTAAGCGCTTGATAAATTTATCTTTATAAGTTTCCAAGAAGATGGCAAAGATGGAGATGATGGGAAATGCCAGAGGACGCACCCAAAGCCAGCTGCTGGGGAACAATTGAATTCCTGATGTTAATTGAAATCCTAATATCTGATTCTAAGGTGTAAAATCATTCTCAGTAAAGAAAAGACGGAATCGTAATCGGAGAATGCATATGAGTAAAACTATTTCCTTGAAGGAGAATTCGGGAAGAGTTAGAACATCACACCCCAAAGGATGTGATTCACGATTTGTCAACTTACCCTTTTTTCGTCGTAGGATCCTTAATTTCCACGGTTGACTGTTGTGGAGCCAGATTTATTGATGCATTCTGATTAGAAGTCGGAGGTCCTTGAAAAATTGAACGTTGCAAGGAAAGTATTATTTTAATTTTCCGTTGATACCATACAGCAAGCAAATATTACACGCAATAGGTAGCAAAAAGGAATCAAAAATTCAAACCAAGATCTTTCAGGGCAATGGCCTTGAGAGTAATTCTCATGTGAGAATTTATGGCTAACTACCTCACGAAATAAAATGAATTTCGCTCTGAAAAATATTTTGCAAAGTTACGCTATCCTTGAGAAGAGTTCCTTTATGAGTTCCACTTGATTATATGAGTTCCACACACTATGAGTTCCACTATAATAGTTCCACACACTATGACTTCCACACACTATGAGTTCCACACACTACTGGTTCCACTTGACTATAGTAAATATCTAACTACCTAACTCATTATGATGCGAATTTGGAGACGGTGGATGACGAGGTGCCATGATGGACGAGGTACCATGGATAATGTTATGATGGTCCATGCACCCTTTCGGGGTGCCCACGCAGTTTTGGGCACCCGGACCTGCATAGGTACCCGCATATGGTGGTGTAACGTGGTCGACGCTTAAACTATGAAGTTTCGCACAGAAATGGCACAACTGCCAAATCATAGTTCAGATATCCAAACAAACTGGTACATTTTAGCTTGAATTATACACATTCAAGATTCTAAATTTTGACTTCCTTTCCGGAGCAATAGGTCAGATAGAACGTTCGCCCTAATGGAAGTGCGGTCCCGATATCAAATCTCAAAAATATAAATGCCGGGCTGGCTATGACCTTGAAATGACCTTGAACATGGCCATTTCATGGTCATGACCCGGATGTTCAAGGTCATGACCCGGATATCCGGGTCATGACCTTGAACATCCGGGTTCACATCCGGGTTGCATAGTTTCAGGGGCAAATGAGTCACCGATGACGTCATACCCATGGTCGTGCGTGAGGTGCCTCCGCGAGCATCCGAATCCGGGTCACACCGAGCAACATCCGGGTTTTCCCCAGTGGTCGCCGATGACCTTCAGAGCGGTCGCCGATGACCTTGGGACATCCGGGATTTCCCCACGAGGTTCGAAGAACCGATCCGCTTAAACTCTCATGATCGCACGTGGGGGTCCCGATACAGCTGCGGAGATATGGGTATGACCTTCAGCATCCGGGTAAAAACATGTTTCAACATGTTCCGGAATCCCCGTCCGCATCGCCGCGCCCTTCCCGCGTCGGAGCCCTTCCGCTGGGGTCCGCCAGGGTGCCCCTTCCCGCGCTTGGGTATGCAACCCCACCGCACGCGAACCGCACGCGCTGCGAACCTACCTAAAAACAAAAAGAAAGAAAAATAAATGGAAAAACATGAAAAAACAAGAAAAAATATAGACACTGAAGACTCCAGGATTTTTGGCAACCCTGGAGTCAACCCGGCATAAGGCCGAGTGTGTCGTGCCCACAAGTGGGTCTTAACCGCAGAGCGGCGAACCAACTCTGGCAAACCCCAGAGAAGGAATGAGCTCCAGTTCTGGCGGTCCGGAGCTCTTCGGTCTGGAAGCCTGACGAGGTGGGGTAGGCGCTTAACAGTAATAACAGTGGCAAACTGCAACTCTCATCGGTGAAGAACCGACCAATCACAGCGCAGGAAATTTAGCCTCGTCCAACTCACTACCGTCAGGTGCTGCCACCCGGCCCCGAAATGGCGAAATCTCGAACTAATCGTAGGTAACTAATCGTAGTTGGTCTCAACTCCCGCCTTCTAGGCCAGGTCCGAAGGGTTGAAGGTAGGTGGACCCCGTCCCCGCGAACCAGTTTGGGCGCTCAGGGTAGGCGCCAGCAAGTCCACGCAGAACAGAACAAGCAAGTGGCACTAGGCCGCCGAAGTATTGAAATAGTACCCGTACCCGCGAACCAGTTTGGGCGGTCAGGGTAGGGGGCCAACTGCACTATTCCAGGCAGAACAAGCTCACAGCAAGCGGCACTAGGCCGATGAAGTGTTGAAAGCACCCCATCCCCGCGAACCAGTTTGGGTGGTCACAGGGTAGGTGGCTAGTTGGCTGTAGTCCTCCGGCCGGTGGGTGGTCAGGGTAGGCGACAGCAAGTCCTGGCAAGTGGGTGGACAGGGTAGGGCCCAACTGAGCCATTTCAGGCAGAACAAGCTCACAGCAAGCGTCACTGGGCCGCTCTAGTGTTATGGTACCGTCCCCGCGAACCGGATTGGGCGGTTTTGGGGTATGGGTCAAAGTAGCTGCTGTCCTCTCGGTGTGGACTCTGCTGTCAAGGTAGGGGCAACGTGTTCCGGACAGCAGGGTAGGGCGGCCGCCCGTTTGTGTCAGGTTGGCTGTCATAGCGCCGTGGTTCGAAGCAGACCTGAAGGAATATGTCAGGGCGGCCTCTTCAGAGCCTGCAGGGCGTGGGTCCCATGTGTTGCGTCTGTGAGCGCCTTAGGTGACTGCCAAACAGGCGATTTTGTCAAAAAGGGCGACGTTGCTTCCTGTGCGAGAAATCACCTGACGAACCTGTCGCTTCTGCTTCAGGAACAGGTGCGCCCTTGCGGTGAAAACTTGCGAATCAAATATTTGGCGGATATGCAGAGGTCGCAAAAAGCAACACGTCGTGTCAATCAAATAACAATCGCGTTTCTTTCCGACAAACCGTCGGGAAATTGGTATCTTTGTTGGAAAGACTTTCAGGTAGTCAACAATCAAAAACTCGAAACGAAAGATGGATTCAAACGCCCAAACTATAAGAAAAACGAAAAAAGGGTTGAATTAAAAAATGAAGGCTGATTTCAAGAGAAAGGCCATTCAAATGCTGCATGCGGGAAATTTGTTTTTACTTTCCTTTCTGAAAATAGCAAATTTTAATGAAAAAAAAATAAAAAAACGAAAAAGATGCTATCAATTTTGTGAAAACAAAGTCGACAAAAAAGGCGTTACCAAAAAACAATTAAGGCGGAATCAAAAACAATAGAAAATAATAATAAAAGACATCATTGTGTTCAAATAAGATAGACAAAAGCGCCATTTCATGCAAAATTGCAAAAACCATTTCATGCAAAATTGCAAAAACCAAACAGAATGGCGGGAAATAAACGCGTGGACGCAGAAAATTGCAACAATCCACTCACAACAAACATGCAGAACTGGATAATCGCCCAAAAGCATGTGAACTGGAAGCCAGTTCATTATTTTAGACAAGTAAAATGAACTGAAATCAATGCAAATCCATAAAACAACGAACAAGGACAAAAGGATTAAAGCAAAAAATAAAGAAATCAAAAGAAAATATTGCAAAAAACCAATCAAAAACCAAAACAACTACCACACAAAACACAATTGAAGCCTTGAGACGCTGTGCACCATTGCGGCAAAGTTCTGACACCACCAGTTTCACAGGGCATACAGTGTGTTCCAAACAAAACAATGTGTCAAAGGATTTGCGCATGCATTCCTGTGCCGCAAACACACAGCTGCCAAACTACTGTGGGTACGCCGAATTAAATGGCGAACAACCCATCCAAGACTCCAGAAATGCAATTCGACAGAGGAAATTAAACAGGCGTACTCAAAAATATGTGAAAAGAAGTCACGATCGGCCTAAACTGAAGCGACACCTGCGCGTGCATCAACATTTAAGCACAAAGGCAGCTTGACCTCATTCAAAAGTTGACAGTTCCGGACAGTGACTACACCTAAATGGCATGTTCGACCATACAGACCTGACAAGCGTTTCCTGTCGTGTTTCAAAAGTTCGTTTCGCCCATTTCCAAATGTCTGAACACAAGTATTTTCCTGCGAAACAGCCCGATTGAACTGCTTGTCCTGCATTGGTAACCAAATTAATCTTCATGTTGCAAGCGGCACTCTGGCAAAGATGGCAACTGAGCTTCGGGTGTTTCAATCATTCAGATTTCAAGCAATAGAATCAAATTGAGGGTCAAGGGGTCAGCACGGCAAGGAGATAACCTCAACCAAACTTGACTCCAGGCTGCAGGGGAAAACTTGTGCGGCAAGGCGGCGAGGGTCTTTTGAACTGTTTCAGATAGCAGTTTGGGGAGGCCAAAATTGCAAAAAGCACACCGCTTCCGCAAAAATGGCATGATTCTCGCGCGTGCTCTGCCACAGCTTTTGTTGATATGCCCCACCGTTTGCCACCAATTGAGCAGCGATCCAATTTCGACATCCAAGAGTTTGCTTGGCGCGTTTCAACTGACGTGTGGCATCCTGTTCCACCAGGTAGATGGGAGAATTTTCCGAACCCTTTCCAGCTGGAGATGTTCTCTGCAACGAATGGAAATAGGCAAACGCTCTCTTGCGATATTGCTCTGAAGGGTAACAAACTTCACGGTCCGATCAAGCCCGGGATGAGCTCTTCCCTAACAGGCAATTAGACGGCGGAACTTTAATTTCTACTAGGGGCTTCGCCCCTGCGGCCTTCGGCCGCCAACCCCTGTCGGGGCTGCGCCCCGAAGAGCGGCCTTCGGCCGCTCTCATGGCCGCTTCGCGGCCACTTCATTGAATATGAGATACGCTGATGTTCTCCGGCCTAGAAGTTGTGCTGTATCTCGTCATTCACATGCACTCCGCCAGGCAATTCAGTTTTATCCGAGTTTCTGGCTTGCTTCTGTTGCTGTATTGTCGTTTTGACATCCCCAGAAACTCAACGGCTTGACTTGTTCCGCGAACTCAGTCTCCTGATGCTTTTCTTTGGCTGTGGTTCGTTCCTTGGATTGGATTCTAGTTTCTTGTGTTCTCACTACCTCGCCCGATCTATCACTCCGCGTCTCCTCTCCATCACCCAGTCTCTCCCTCCACCATCTCTCTCCATCCTGTCTGTTTCCTATTTCCTTCTCATCTCCTTCTCACTTTTCTCTCCTGCCCTCCACACCTCCCTAATTCTCTCCATTAACACAGCTCTCTCCCTCTTCTCTTTCAATGTGTCCCTCTCTCCCTTCCATCCATCCGTTCGGTTACCCTCCTGTCTCCCTCGCCATCCATCTCTCTCTCTTCTTCCTTTCACTGTCTCTCCCCCTCTCGCAGACACACGCACTCTGTCCTTACCATCTGTCTGCCTCTCTCAATGCCTCACCCCTCTCTCCCTCGGTTCGTCCGTATTCCCCCTCTCCACATCACTCCATCTATCTCTTCCAGCCCTCCCTCTGCTTTGCTTTTCCCTCCCTTAACATAACTATCCCTCTATTCGTTTCTCTGTACCTTTTTCTCCCTACCTCCCATCCTCAATCCCTCCCTACCACCAAATTTCTCTCCCTTTCCAGCCGTCCTCACTTTCCTCGATCTCATCAGTCTCCCTTCCACTTCTTCCCGACATCCCATCATCTCTCCCACCTACCATTCCTCTCCGGGTCTGGTTCATTTGGTCCAAAGGTCGTTTGGTCCAATGGTCGTTTGGGCCAATTTGCCCTTAACCCGTTCGTTTGGTCCAACAACCCATACGTTTGGGCCAATGCGTTCAGATTGCCATATACCTGCTATGAACGCTCTTTTCAAACATGAATTCAAACACAAATGCATTGTTCTCCCCCAACGTTTCGTCCAATGACTCAGCTGCGTGTCAAGTGGGCTTTCTTTCTCACACTTTACAAACCGGGCCAATCCAATATCTGCCAAGCCATCATAGTCCGTCCCAAGTAAGGAACCTTCATATGTATTACGCTTCAAATAAAGAAAGATGCGCTGGTGTCCCTGGCAATCTCAGTTCTCAAGTCAATTGCTTGCTGTTTGGTGTTTGGCAAACCTCGCACGTGAAAACAACAAACGGCAGAGAAGCGCCTGTTTTGTTTCAGCATTCGTACGTTTTAGCCTATGCGACTCCAGGGCATAAAAACAAGGGAACCGGACGTTTCATCGCCGAGGACGTTTCGTCGCCGCCATTTCGTCGCTTAGAGTTTCGACACGGGACGTTTAGTCGCCTAGACGTTTCGTCGCAAGAACGTTTCATCGCCGTGACGTCGCATGTGGGCGAATCAGAAAGACCAGGGTGTCTTGTTGGATTCGCTCCATGGTCATGCACATCAGGATCGCTGCATGACGCCACGGCGACGAAACGTCTTGGCGACGAAACGTCTTGGCGACGAAACGTCTCGGCGACGAAACGTCTCGGCGACGAAACGTCCCGCGGCAAAACGTTCCCGTCGACGAAACGACGCAGACCCAAAAAAACAAAAATTACAAGTTCACAAACGAGAGTTTGAACAATTCAAAAAGATATGTCAGCGAATTGTTTGAGTTATTTTGCCTCCTTTGAAACACCCATGCTTTTTCGCATTCCCCAACGTTTTCCGCCCATTGTTAATTGCTAAGCATGGTTGATCCATGTCGACAGATACCTGCAAGGAAAGATTACAATGACTGTGGGCTGTGGCCGAATGCATTGTTTCCACACGTGTTCCTCGGACCAAGATTTCTCACACAAAAAAAAAACACAAATTCCTGTTATTGAATCTTTTCTATAATATTTCCAACGATTTCCAATTGCAATGCATTCCAATATTTGGAAAATTTTACGTCAATACCAAGTCACAATTAATTGTTCTGCTTCAGGTTGTGGCTGATAGCACGCAGGTAATCGGGAACAGCTCGTTGCAACCGCGACTGAAAAACAACCGGTAACAGTTCGGAATACCTGCCGACATTGAACTGAACGAGTTTTCACCATTGCTCTCTGATATACTAAAAGCTAACTAAACCTAACCTAACCTGTCCTAACCCAACCTAACCTGTCCTAACACACCTATCCCAACCTACCCTACCCTACCTACATCGTCCTCATCTTCCTATCCTATTTTAGTTGCTTGAGCGTGCATGAAAACTCGTCCAGTTCAGCTTTTTACAGATGTCGGCAGGTATTCCGAACTGCAACCAAACAACCTCCAGCCGTTCTTCTCTTTGTCTATCTGCCCGTTTCTGGGGAGGACGTGGAGCTGCATTATTGGCCGCCTCTATCATGGCCTCCACAGTCGCTTGCTCCTTGCGCAGCTCAATCACAAGTCGGTAAATCCCAACATGCGAAGCCCCCAGAACAGATTCGAACCTATGGCCAAAAAATCAGAAATGGAAAAATGTTGGGGTTCCACAAAAGAATATTTTTCAAGGAATTGTCGGTTATTCGGATAAAACATTTGTTTGCCCCAGCAACTCGTTCAAAAACCGTTCCTTTTTGGGGCATAGGTACCAGTCAGAAAGCTATAATCATTGAACCATTAAAAGGAAACCATTGGAAGCTCCAGTTGTTCGCTGAAGCCACCACAACGCGTCGCTGCGTTCAGTTTTTGATGGGCTTGTCAAAAAATTTCACACAGGTTCGGACCATTGCGGATACGCCACAACATTGGGGTAATTTTTTTGTGTTTCGGGCGGATTCAGATGATTTTGGTGTCGAATAAGTTCAATTGAACTCAAGTTTTCCACTTCCAACAGGAACATCATGATATTTGGAATCTTTTTCGGTTTGATCAAGTCAGGTTAGGTCAGATTCGGCCAAAACAAAAAGCGCGCACAGTGACATCTCGTGGCTGGCTTCAGCAATGTCAAAATACGCATGGAGACGGCGCGAGAGTCTCCAATCTTTGTCCTTTTAAAATAGCCGAACCGAACCATAGCTCAACCTTGCCCAGGGGCGCAAAAGCCGGGGGACAGGGGGGACACGTCCCCTCCAATATTCTTCCGAGAGAATTCTTCCCCTCCAATAATGTGAATCACTCATTTTTTGAAAGAATGTGTTTTCTAAATGTTGTTTGTGGGGTATATATGATTATTTGTGCATTTCTGCAGTGATTGCGAGAAAAATTGCTCTTTAAAAAAAAAAAAAAACTGAGCATTCTGGACACCATTTGAGGTTCCATTTTTCAAAATTTCTTCCCCTTTAAGGTGGGGGACACCCCCTCCCCGGACCCCTCCCCTGGCTTTTGCGCGCCTGACCTTGCCATCATGGCCAGCCAACCCTGACCTGAACCTAACCTTTTGGACGCTTTTCACATCGCCAGTATGTAGCTTCGGCCTTGGAATCGCGCTTGCAATATGAAAACCCTGCAAGGAACATCTTACGTTTTCCTCGTGTTGTTAGAAAAAAACTTGGGCGTTGATTTTCCATTGCGAGAGAAAAAAATCTGCACGCACCTTACGCAACCACTTGCCGCAGCTTTGTGACCCGGACAATTCCATGTCATTTTTGTCATCTTGCAGCTGGGCTGTGCACCCATCCTGCCTTTGCAAATTCTGACGCCAGACGGGATGGGGCCCATGGGCTGTGCCCCATCCCGTCTGGCTCATTTTGTTTGACCTTTTTCCTTGATGCATTGTTACAGCTTCTTATGCAAGGACGTGTGTGTGTGGACATGGTATGGTTGTCAGATACTCTCATAGATGTAGAATATACATCATTGGATACTCTTGATTCGAAGGTGAGTCAAGTTTGGATCGAAGAGCAGGTATCTGGTTACAGCTTCTGTCGACCTCTTTGCCGGAATCATTGGACGAAACGTACGGGGAGAACAATGCAAATAGGTTTGAATTCATAATCGAAAGGAATGTTCATAGCAGGTATAAGGCAATCTGAATGCATTGGCCCAAACGTACGGGGCAGTGGACCAAACGAACGGGTTCATGGCAAATTGGCCGAAACGACCATTGGCCCAAACGACCTTTGGACCAAACGTGCAGGACCGTGTAAGAAAGTGGTAAAACTCCTTGGTCTTCAAATTGCTAAATAACTGGTTTTTGACAATTTTTTAAAGAGTCACGTGTGGCCATTGTTTGTCCCCGTTGTAAAAAATGATTTGGTGGAGTTTAGGAGAAAATTTCAAATAATAAAGAAAAAGTTATAGAAATTCCAACTTGGGAGAGTTTCACTACTTTTGGATAAGAGAGTTCTCTTGGCATGTTTGAAACACGCAGGGAGTTTTTTCCTCTTATCGAAAGACACGGAATTCTTGGGGGAAAAATCCCATTGTCGAGGGAATTTGTCATAACTTTAAGAGTGTAATTTAATAACAGGATTGAGCTCGATGAGGGTGTTGGTTGGCTCGTCCACATTCGCTGGAGTTTTGTCAATTGCGAGTGCAAAATACCATGGGAAGAAAGTTTGAAGAAACCAAAATAAAATTTGCAGCCTGGTTGAGAATGAAGGAGTGGCACCTCCTTCCGAGTGAGAATATGTCGGACGAAGACCCTTCCAAACTTTTCGAATTTCAAAAACTCACGCTCAACAAGATCTGGTTGCGCAACCAATATCTGCAAGGGCACATTTTGACAATTTCACTTGCTTCGAAAAATATTATTACCCCGCCAGCCATTTTCTCATTTGCAGTTTCAATTTTACCAGTTGGCATATTTGGATGGAAAAGTACGAATTTTTTGGCAGAAATCGGTGAGAAATTCCATTAATTCTCAAAATTCCCTCCATCGTCGATTTCAATTCCATGTGGGTCGCGGTTTTCCAGTTAGCTGACACCCTGACACTTTTATGCAGGCTGCAGCGTCGGATTGAATTGAAATTCCTTCTTCCGTGTGTAGTCGACCCAGCTGACCTATCAGCTTTGTGTGAACGCAGGACTTGCCACCTGCCTGGTTTTGATAATCAAGATTGCTCATTGTGTTGCCAAGGCGCACGCTTCGATAATTTTCGCATTCAAAACAGGCTCCATATGTTACCCGTAGCTAAGAGGTCAGCCCAACAATGATTCGATGTGCGGGCTTGGGGCCAATCAGGGGAGGAGAGAGGGGGGTTAATCTCTATCAACGAGGGAGGGGGTAGTTCCCGCAACGCATTCCAAATATTTTTCGACCGGGTGAGGAGATCACTCGTGACTTGAACAAGTCCTGCTAGCTTTGATATCGCCTCTCGCACCCAAGCAACGGCGAACCGCGCTGATCGTTCAACTTTGCTTGTTCACTTCATTGAGGACCCAGGACTCCCACATTTGCTGCCGTTTCTTGAAATTTGAGCGATTTCTAACATTTTCTCCTTTTTAGGTTTGATCTGAATTTTCTTTCGGTTTGCTTTGAATTTTTATCAACTATCTAGGTTCAGCTCAGTGATCTTCACATTTGATCCTAGTCATCTTCTTGGATTTTAACACTACGAAAGACTGGTGTTGTACGCGCTTGAGGAGTGCAAGATTTTGGCCCGATGCCTAAGCCAAACTTTGAGATTGTTATGGACGCAGAATTCTTCTTTCAAACGATAAATTCTGACCATCACGTTGTGCTGGTACCCATCTACTATGGTCCGTCTACAATTTTATTCAATCTGCTTTTGTCGCATTTTGGTATGTCGTCTTTGCCATTTTTGACGCACAATCTTTTCCTTTTTATTCCAACAGATTGAAGGATATCAGAAGTTTCTTTTACCACTGCAGAATTCTAACCACCGTCTGATGACTGCAACAATTAGCTGCTGGTCTGTATCCGATTTCACTCACATACCCAATATCATTTGATCAGTCGCATTGTCTTCAATTCTAACTTTTGCCCGTTTTTTCATCCTGCAACGTTTTTCCATCTTTTCCAACAGGATCCGCAGAATCTTTCCTGACTTCAACTGGAAGAACTGGCACCGCATTTCGTTTTGAATTTCATTTTGCTTTTCCTCTCGTGCACTCAGGTATTGTTTCACATTTTTACAAAAAGTAATTTTGATTTTAGAACGGTTTTGCTTGCAATTTTGCCAAATTTCCATTCGTGATAGCTGTTTTTCATTTGGCGATTTTGCATTTTTTGGAATATTTTCACATGCTTAATTTGCTGTTTGCTATGAAATTTGAAAAATTTATGACAGGTTGTGCTGGTGTGTAATGCTTCCTTTAACGGTTAACAATACACTTATCTTTTTTCTCATTTCAGGTTGTGAAAGCAGGTGCAAGACAACTTCCGTAATTTGACTGAATGGAAAAGTACTTACGTGTAAGTCAAAATAAACTGTTTTTTTCGTGATATTATGGGCAAAAGACGTGGTCAGGAATATTTGTACGAGAAATCTCCATTTATTTTCAGATTCAAGTCTGAAAAATATTTTATTTTGGAATTTGATGTCAGCAATATGGAAGCACGTGTGGATTGCATATTGCGGACACCAAATTCCAAAATGAAATATTTTTCAGACTTGAATCTGAAAATAAATGTAGATTTCTCGTACAAATATTTCTGACTACGGCTTTTGCCCATATTATCACGGAAAATAACAGTTTATTTTGCCTTACAAGTACTTTTCCATTCAGTTAAATTACGGAAATTTTCCAGCAATCCAAGGATTTCATCTGTAAATTTACGGACATCTTCCGTTATTTCCATGCTTCTTTTTTTCCAGGAATTTATGCTCAATCTCCGTTATTGGATATCTGCAGAAGATACCTTTATCTACGGAAATTGTCCGTCGTCCAGATTCTGGCCACCCGTGAATGAACGGAAATTGTCCGTCGAAAAATTTCCGGCGATCGGTACATGTACGGAAATGGTCCATCGTCCAGTTTCTTGACATTGCCATTAAATAAAATGAACGGAATTTTTCCGTAACAGAACAAACGCAATTTGCCCAAAAAATAAAATCACGGAGAATCTCCGTCATCTGAAGGAATGGTGGAGCTCCGTAACTGATTTAACGGGTTGACCCGTAACATGCAATCTACGGACATCACCGTAAAAATACGGAAATTTTCTGGCGTCCAGATTTCCAACACTTTTTCCGTATTCTGACGGTGAAATTAATTACAGTGTAGCAGCTTCAATTGCTGCCTTCACAGATGAAGCACACTGGTCACGGCAGTAGATATACAGCATGAGTCGCAGATATTGCAATCTTTTGCGCAAATTTCCCAATTACCTATAAAATCAAGGAGCTCGCAATCACGCAGCATGGAACTTGTTGTCGAGAAATCAGTAAAACGGTTACAACCGCTCATGTCTTTGGCTCTCAAAGTTGCGATGCAACCCAAAGGCGGTCAGCCAAACGTCATGAATCATGCTGTCCCATACTTGCAGGAGATACAATCGCTGCAAGTAGCACAACGCTGTAAGCAAAATTTAACACTAAGGATTTGACTTACCTCATTTACCTAAAGTTATCACCAAATGCATGGAATAAAGAGTCAGTGGCTTCGATCAGCAGGGAGAGCAAGATAGCACTTTGTCACTTCGGCACCTGTCAGCAGACTGAAGTAACTTTCTGAAAGTCAGTCGATTAAATAAGCCAAATGTGAGCATGAGCGAGAGCACGCATGAGCGAGCTCTGTGATGGTCAACGGCTGCTACGTACGGATGTGTGTTTAAAATTTACATTTGCTGAGAGATCAGCTGCGACAGAATTTTAATTTCGACGTGACCAGATTTTATTTCGAGTAGCACATAATCAACTTGTGAGTATGGTACTGTCGTACAACCAACTGATCGGCGGCTTTACCCCCACTTGCACCCGCGATTCCGCGTTTTCCTGCCCCGCCATCCACTCCCGCGCGCTTTCGCCTCCCGCCCGCTTTCGCCGCCCGCCCGTTTTCGCCGCCCGCCCGTTTTCGCCGTCCGCCCGCTTTCGCCGCCCGCTCGCATCAACCTGTTGCCAGTTTCTTTCCACCGCGCGCGCGCTCTGCCTCCTACGCCCGCTCCTATGCCTCGTGCGGATTCACGCGGTTGCCATAGAGTACGGTCCGCAAAAATCGTCCGGACGTGACACACAGCGCCGTAGCCAGTCAGGTCACCGGACTTTTGCCTGCCAGCTTGAACATAGAAAAAGACAAAGTAAATAAGCAAAGTAAATAAGCAATCAAATTATAAATGACAGGATTAAAAGTTACAATCGTTCAAACCCACAAACGCACAAGTTTAAATTCTACGAGCACACACAGAAATGCATACAAACAAACATACAAGCATACATAAATACAAACATACAATCATGCATACACGCACACATGCACACATTCACACATGCACACACGCACACATCACATGCACACATCACACATGCACACATTCACACATGCACACATGCACACATGCACACATGCACACATGCACACATGCACACATGCACACATGCACACATGCACACATGCACACATGCACACACACATGCACACATGCACACATGCACACATGCACACTGCACACATGCCACATGCACACATGCACACATGCACACATGCACACATGCACACATGCACACATGCACCATGCACACATGCACACTGCACACATGCACACATGCACACACACACATGCACACATGCACACATGCACACATGCACACATGCACACATGCACACATGCACACATGAAAACATGCACACATGAACACATGCACACATGCACACATGCACACATGCACACGTGCACACATGCACACATGCACACATGCACAATCACACACACATGCACACATGCACACACATGCACCATTCACACATGCACACATTCACACATGCACACATGAACACATGATAAGACCCAAAATAGGACGTTTGTTTTCCAAAATTCCAAGCTTTCTAAAGAGCTAATCAAATCTTCGCAACTCCTTCTACTTCTCGAGATTTTCTGTCACAAACGAATATGATTCGAAATGTCTGCGGTAGCAGCAGCGAATCTGAAAACATAGGCTTCGCTAAGCTCAGCCAATAATTTGATTTGGTGTCGTCAGATAATAATGATCACTTGTTGAAATGACTTATTTTATTTTCATTAATTTCCACTAGATTTTGGTTTGATTGTGCATTATATTTTGCCCAATTGGGAATTGAATTTGATTTGTTGTCGAATGATAATAATGATCACTTGTCGAATTTTTTTAATACTTTTGTTGATAAATTTTCAACTTGATTTTGAAAAAAGAAGGGATGGCCTATGTTCTATTTTAAAAATCTCAAAAATCTTGAGAATGGGTGGAGCTAGAGCAATGGTTCAAGTTGGGTTTTGAATGGGATGTGCAGGCGCATGTTTGTGCAGAGTTTGAGCACTGTGGGATGTAAGGGGGTCCCCCTGTGGGGGTATGGTGAATGCCCCTTGACAGCTTCGTCGAGTGTGTGTTCTGTACGACTGTGTCGTGGGAAACGAAAATTTTATATTCTATTCCAAAAAATCTTGAGAATGGGTGGACCTAGAGCAA
Source organism: Sinentomon sp. SZTP_YWyxl (assembly GCA_030068105.1). Classification (NCBI taxonomy): domain Eukaryota; kingdom Metazoa; phylum Arthropoda; class Protura; order Sinentomata; family Sinentomidae; genus Sinentomon; species Sinentomon sp. SZTP_YWyxl. The sequence goes on from JASGXE010008953.1 coordinate 15,957, forward strand.
TGGTTCAAGTTGGGGTTTGAAGGGGATGTCCCATGGCATGTTTGTGCAGAGTTTGAGCACTGTGAGATGTAAGGGGGTGCCCCCGTGGGGGTATGGCGAAGGTCCCTTGACAGCTTCGTCGAGTGTGTGCCCTGTACGACTGTATCGTAGGTAGAGAGCGAGTTTGTTTATTGAGTAAAGAACTGCAGTCTTCCATAACGCTCTATAATTATATACAATATTGTACAATGTCAGTATCCCATGGCAATTAAGTCGACATAGTCGATGATATGTACAATTGGCTGGTGTTGTGGTATATCAGCTGCCGGTGCTTCAGGCTATGGCTCCTGCAGTCTTTCTCCTTCAGCCTGACGCTGTTCCTGCAAGAGAAAATAAAAAATAGCGTTTTAAGGGTATGTCTATAGTTGACTTACATGCGAAATTCGGCGCAAGAGGAAAGCATGTGTTCATGGGTGAAAGGTGTCCAGGGAAAATGTGTGCGCATGGTATGAAGAGAGACATCACCCTTGAAGGTGCAAGGAACTTTGAAGGGCAAATCTCAGTTACCAAGGACGGAACAGGTAAGAACATGGACCGAGTGCAACGTCTTTGCATTGCAAAGGCAGGTGATGGTTGCTGCTTCTTCGGTCGAGTGCATTGTTACTCGTCCCTGGGGAGTATTGAACACGAGTAAGTCCTTGGTAAGAGTCGTTGGCAGGAGTCCTTGGGAAGTGACGGTTGGTACATAGCTGTTCGATTACGTCGGTGCTTCTCTGGCGAAGCCGTGCGTCCCTGAATTCAAAGAGGGAGCGATGCCCTCGAGTGCGTGAACGCTGCGCCGTT
>JASGXE010008954.1:0-17097 GCA_030068105.1 Sinentomon sp. SZTP_YWyxl
TTTTGGGGGGGATGGGAAGGAGGAATGCAGGCTCTGTGGGGCAGAGTCGGAAGACTTGTGCCACATACTCCTGTGGTGCAAGTCAATGATTGAAGAGAGACGTTTTATTGGATGGGTGGATGTGGACAGGGGTGTTCACAAAGAGCAGGAATGGGTGCTTGTTCGGGAGCGACTGGGAATAGGGAGAGAGAAGGAATCAGACTTGTGGGTGGAACATGCGAAGCAATATCTCGTTAAGTGGAAGGGAAAAGTTTCTGCTGCCTAGGAGTGAGGGCTGTTGGAGATCTTTGTTTTTTGTTTTTTTCTATTTTTACCTTTCCTTCAAAATTTGTGGTCTGTTTTATTTTATTTCATATTTTTTCATTTGAGAACGGGGGCATTGCAATGGGGTTGATGAAGATGTGGTCTGGGAACGGGTCGGGGACCCATGCCCAGACCTAAGCCGGGAACCTGCCCGGAGACGGCGGCCCATGTTGGCGGCCCCCCACTGCGTGGTCAGTGCAAAACCTTTTTCACGCAGCTGGGAAGAGGGAGTGTGCGTACTGCTGGCGAACGCCGCTGGTGCTTCCGTGACTCCCTGCGCTTGTTAACCGGCAGTTGCCGGACAGCGCTCTCGCCACGTGACTGACACAAGGCGAACCATTCCCCCGTTGTAGTGTACTGAAAAGGGGAAGTTCTCATCTTTATTTCATTTTATTCACTTTGTTGCATCGTTGTTCCTTTCAACTTCCCATTTCTTTATGTCATCTTTATTTCTTTTCTATTTTCTTTTGAAAAAAAAAGTTGCCTCTTTTGAAGTTGCTTTGCTTCCTTCCTTCATCCTTTTTCTCTTTCTTTTTTCCTATTTTAGATTATTGACGAATGTGAAGGTGAACAGTTGGACGAGCAGCTGTGGTGGGGGATGTCTGACGAGCTCGGGAGGTGGCGCTGAGTGGATGACGAAGGAGGTGTAATGACGATGGGTGTAATGACGATGCCCAGCCCGGGAGATGATTGATCTGATGCTGAGCAAATGAGGAAGGATTTAGCCAAAATTCAAAGCTAAGTTTTTCTGTTACGCTTTCATTCATTTTTTGTCTTTAGGTAGGTAGGTAGGCCTAACTTAAACTTATCTTAGATTCCAGGGCAAGAGGAGCTATGAACATGTTTGTGAAGGAGCAGTCTGGTTTGCATTTTTTGATGTTTTGCTGTGTGGTTCAAGTTTGAGTTGGGCTAGATAGTGGTTAGGTATTTCTATAATGTAGGTATGTAATTTTGTGTTGCGCTGGGGTTTTGCGAGTGAGTGAAAGATGTTTTTTTTCAATTGTTTTGTCTTTTTAGTCGAGAGTAAATTTTTGGTTGTGGGTTTTTGCCGAAAAGAAGGCATCATACCTTACGTCTTGTCTTGTCTTGTCGATGCTGCTGTCCGCGGAAGTGGATTGGGAAAAAAATTATGCATCGCGGGGGGCACTTCTCCGGGATACGTGGTGGTGGCACAGTTGGTGGAACAGTAGGGTTCCAACGGGCAAAGGATCTGGCGGAGGAGGGGGTCTGGGGCGGAACACCCCAGCAGCTGAACGAATGTTGAAATATAGGTTTATTTTGGGTGCAACAGTCGTGTTCTTGGGGGCCAAAATTTCCAACATGGCGCACCAAAAGGATGGGTATGTCAAGGGCAAGCAAACCCTTGGGTGCCCAGCTTGGGAAGGTCCGTTGCCTTCCAAAATGACGTTCCTGCTGCCGGACGAAAAACTATCTGAAAAAGACCAAACCATGTGCATGGTAATAAAAAAAGTGCAAATGCGCATTTATTCCTTTCTAAATTGTTGGATGGCAACAAAAGGTGCTTGCAAGAATCAAAGAAAAGTATTTTGGTCTGAGTATCTAAGAGAGCATCAAGTCGGCTGTCCAGGTGTCCACATTTTACCTTTTCTGCAAAATATATTTCGTTGATGATGGCAACTTGCTCACTGCATTTCTGTAACAATGCGCGTCTGATCGGCTGCGGAACCTCTGAACAGTTCAAAAACAGCCATTTTCCCCTCAAAACCCGCAAAGTCGAAAAATTTCCCACAAAAAGGAAAAATTGTTTCGCAGGAACAATAAGCCTGATGATGCTTAATGCGAGAGATGCGACACGAATTCTCTGAAATTGGGGCCTCATTGTTTTCGTGTTCCTACCAAGTCAGTCAAGTTGGGTTTGCCTTACACCCAGTGGCGTTATAGTAAATTTGCCCAGACCATACTGCCCCCATACACCCTATGTTCAGCGTAGCCAGATTCCGTGGTTTGCGGATATTCTGCTTCTTTTGTCAGTTTTCTGACCCTTTTCGTGGGGTTTTCCGCCGGTTTTGAAGTTTGCATTGTTGGCCTGATATTGCAATTTTTTAGCTCCATGGTGGGCGTTTTGCATTTTCGGCGTTCAGTTTTTGTCTAGGTTATCCCAATTTTTCAGAACCATTTTCTGATTTTCCACTCACTGAAATTCCACATGAATTTGTGGCATCCACACCCTTTAAAGGTATACTGTGATTCACTTTTTTGGAAGTGAGTATTGAAGGTTGATTGGATTGTGTTTGCATCACTGCAAGAACGAAACTTGTGGTGTTGCCTTTGATTGGTGACGGGCATCGTGTGCTCGGGGAAATGAACGGGATGGGCCGCAGAAGCCAGGGGAAGGGACTCATATTTCATAAGTTTTGCGGCGATTTTGACGCAAAAAATTGGCGACTAATCCCTTCGTGAATCAGGAAGGCACCGCACACATAAACACAAATAGCGAAGTGATAGAACCAAAGCAGCCAAAAACGGGATACCTCAAACTTTAAAAAAAAAACGGTTCAAAATTCTTTTTTTTCTGTCAGGTTGAGTCAGAAAATACGGCGGTTTGTCAATGTTTCGATGGCTTTGAAGAGTTTCCTTCCACGTTGAACCATTTAGGAAAGCATTCACAGCACTTTACTTGAAAAGACAGCGAATGATGGCGCCGTTGGAATTCAGGGGCAGTGCAGTCGCTTTTGCATTTGCCACCTGTTTGCATTTGCCACCAGGTGCAGAACAAGATCTTTTTTGGCTGCGGTCAAGAATCGCTGAGAGTAATCAGAGGGGAGGCCATAGGCACAACACCGCTCTGCCGTGCATGGAATCGGAGCTTTAACTTCTCTACAAACTTGTTCTGAGGAATTTTTTTATTCTTTTCTATTGTTCGTTTCTGGGATTAGAATTGATGCCAGAAAAGACCACCTCCAAATTTTGACGCCACAAAAGACCACCTCCAAATTGGAGGTGCCAATTTCACGGTGGGGATGCAAATGCCAAAAATGCATGATTGAGCCATCGGTTAGTGTTTGATTAAGTGGATTGGGTGGGCATATTTTTTGCCTATTTGCCTCCCCCCAACCACTTGACCATCCAAAGCCATCACCACATTTTGGGGTCACACATCCTGGCAGCTCAAATGATTGGATCAGGGCAGTTGCTGACCTGGCCCAATCATTTGAAGTGCAGAAAGTTGACACACTAAAATTTTGTTGTTGGGGTGATTGTTTGTTGGGGGTGGTTTTGGGGGGTCAAAGGGTTGAGAACAAACGAAAAAATGCGTAGCGCTATGAGAATGCTCAACCATGGCATTAATCAACTGCCCTTTACCAATCATTTGGGGTATCAACTTCGTGGACGTCAATCATTGGTTTTCGCTTTGCAATTCCACGCAATCTCGCCGCAGGAAAATGTTGCGGCACATTTTTTTTATTCATGAAAATTGCAAATCAAAACTTTAGCTCACTTTGGACAGATTGGCTAAACGCTCCACATGCATTTCCCAAAGAGCAGGATTTTGTGCGGTGCCGGTGATGATGCGGAGCCCCCCGCGATCGCAACTTCCATGCACATGCATGGATTTTGCCAACGGAATCCACTCTCTTGACTTTCCAGGAAGATGGTGACAGATCTTGGGAAAAGAATGAGTCACTTTCACCGGCTGCTGCGCTGTGACAATGCTGGGTTCAATGGCAACGGATTTCGATTATTTAAGTGTCAAAAGATTGGCCAGTATTTGGTGAACAACTTTGCAGCAGGATGCTCCCATGTTGCAACGGAAAAACTTGCGCCGCAGTCCATTTTGCAAGCATAGAGGCAGAATTTTTGCGATGGCCTCGGAAATGGGCTTTGTTTCCGCGAACAATTTTCTAAATGCAGTAATGCAACAAAATAAAATCATGAAATTTCTACACGAAATGATAATCACCATCTTAATCGCTCTTTTTCGACATTAAAATATCAAAATCTGTCCAAAACGTTTCAACACAGAGCAATTTCAGCGAAACGAACTGTCTGTTTCCACAGGAGTGGAATTCCTCAACGGATGTGGGCTTGCATCGGACACCTGAACACACAACTGGCCGTATAAGATAGAGAAAAGACAGTCAGATTAGAGATCAGAATGAGGAGCAATAGCAGGCAGTGATAGTGATGTGGGAGCACGCTTGAATAGGTGGATGATTGGATTGATTGCACAATTTGTTGATAACTCGGTGTAGTTAGAAGCAATTTTGCAGAAAAATTTGCGGTGAAATGTTGCAAAAGCAGAGAGGGGTTCAGGTCATTTCCACGCAACATGACTTCATCAATGAAGTCATGTTGCGCGAATTCGCAGGCAAAATAGAGAATTACTGAAGGATTTATCTTCCTTTGTCAAATTGGCGAAACGTAGTACTGCCAATTCTTGCGGGTGCAAGCGCTGTTCGGGATGCGTGCCCTTGCTGGCATATCGAGGCGTTCATTAGGATGCAAAGAAGTGCTGCATGTTTCATTTAAATTTTTTTCAAATTATGTTTTTAAGCTCACTCTGACAATTTATTCAGAGCGCATTACCAACTCTTGCATTTCGCAACAAACGAATGAAATTTTTCATAAAAGCCATGAACTTGCAGTGATCTCATGTTCAACGAATTCTTTGCTTTATACCATTTTTTATTCTTGCCATGAATTTGTATGGCCATTTACCATTTTTGCAGATGTATTTTTGTGTTTATAAACAGCAGATAGATTAAAAAATAGCATGAAACAACGCGTGTACCGGCAAAGGAAATGGGAGGTGTCTACACGTCAAAACCATGGAATTGGAATATTTTAAATGGTGACTGCAGGATCTTTTATTTTGTGTTTGCGAAAGGACTCTCCCACTTTCTTCAATTTTCATGCGGCAATTTTTGATTTTTCCAAATGATAATCAACCTAACTTTCGATTTGAAATATGATTTTTTTAAAAACTTCGTAAAAAATTCGGAGTTTCAAAAACGGATTGATGATTCCAAATTATTGATTTTCTTCACATCTCTCATGTAAAAATGAGAACAACGAAAAGGAGTCAAGTTACACATGCATCTGTGTTGTGCAGGTTTGCGATTACATTTATATGGGTAACGACGAAGCGCTAACTTATGTTTGTCGCTGTGTTGTACATTTTTCTTCTATCCAATTCATGAACAATGACAGGGATTTAAATATGACTTCAGCCCATCTTCTTTTTCCTATGCATATAATGGCGTCGTTCAAGAGAAGAGCGTCAACTCGCATCTGGTCCATTTTTATTCCTTCATTTCGGAGTTTACTTGCGTAATGAAAGGGAGCGATCTATCACTTGACGCCTTTCATTTCTGGTCATTGCATTTTGTTCGCTCCGAAAACAAATAGAGGCTTATTTTATAGTTGGCTCCTTGTAGAACAATCAAGGTTTTCATTTAGCCATTCGCAACGACATGGATCTAATTCACAGTTGGCGCTCTTTTTTTCAGCCACTCGTCTTGTGTGTCACGTACAAAAAGAGTTCAATGTGATACATCTTTCTGATCTCACACATTAACTGGTGCGTTGGGTAAAAAGAAAGAGCTAAATGACACTTTGTGCTTTATTGCATGTGTCATGCTTATCTTTGGGACAAGTTTATTGGGTGGATCATGTAGCACTTGGTTCCATTTTAAATAATTCCGCACCTGTGCATGTCCATCTAATGAAAAGGGAGTTAGTATTATTTAGGCCTGTATTGTTTAATTGGGCATTTTTAAGCAAAAAATGACCACTTAACGCCCTTCTATTTGCCGCCGGCGATTTCAGCCCTACCCTGAACTGGGGCCCTCATATAACTCAGATGGTAAAACGGGCATCAAATCAACTTAAATTTCTTATCCGGCACTATTCCCACGCCTCAAGAAAGGTTAAGGAAATACTTTACTTCTCATTGGTCCGCTCCTTGTTAGAATACTCAACAACGACCTGGCATCCTCATCTTCAATGCAACATTGATGCAATTGAGTCTGTCCAGCGCAGGGCGGTGAGTTTTGTTTCTGGGGACTTCTCCTTTCATTCCAGTGTGTCATTGCTCAGGGAGGAACTAGGCTGGGAATCCCTTGCTATGAGGAGAAGGCTCAGAGGGTTTTCCATCTTTCGGAAGTGCATTAAAGGCGAAGGTGGCTGGGCTGGATGCCGTGGCAACCTGATCAAAAACACAGGGTCTACGAGGGCTAGTGACCTCGTTTCATTTGTCCCACCATCACTGTCAAAAAATGTCGCTAGGTTCTCATTCCTAAACAATTTCCTGTTTCTCTGGAACAGGCTTGGAATATCCCATGACATGTTGAACAAATCTGACACCAGTTTTTTTATCTGCCATAAAGCCCAAGCTTAGTGTATTACCTCATTAGGTTGGTTCCAACCTTGATTAGGTAGCTATTTGTTTATTCCCTGCTTAGTTTGTTTTCTACAAGGATCATTGTCTAACCATGCCTTTTTCTCGTTCTCTTTATTTTTTCATGCATTGAATAATGAAACATTAAATTTATGGTGAGCTGTCAACTATTGTGCACCGTTTTGGGCCTGTTTTTTTGTGATCCAATGATCTTCCTGCTGCTGAAATCATCTCCGACCTTGTGGACGATGCTATCGGTGGAATTTTCACATTGCATACCTGACCTGGTTCGTTGCTATTTGTTTGTTTTTTTCTTTTTTGACATTGCCATCGACAACACCCACATTGGGTTTCTAAAAATTCACTTCATGCACCAATGGTTTGCACTTGCATTCCACGTTTCGTTTCTTTTTGTGTAACCTACATCCGTTCACCTCGCTGGCCAAAAGATGCATGCTGCCTCGGTGAGAGAACATGACGACTTGATTGTTGTCGTGGTAATTGCCGAGGCAAAAAAATGATGCATGCCTGACCGGGGTTTACCACGTCCAATGGCTTTTATTGCCTGTGGCCCCCAACATAGTTTGGACCTCGAATGTGTGATGTGTAAACCCACGCTTGTGGTTTTCAATAATTGTGAAGCTTCCATGGCCTGCTGCAATAACCATGTAAGTTAACTTGAAATTTTTCATTCTTTACCATGGTCCACGCAATCAAATCTAAACTGTAAAACTATGTTTTGGGAAAAATATTAAAAAATACAGAAAATACAGAACTCAGGAGATGACACGGAATGAAGGACGAAGGAGGTGTAGATTATTGACGAATATGAAGGTGAACAGTTGGACGAACAACTGTGGTGAGGGATGTCTGACGAGCTCGGGAGGTGGCGCTGAGTGAATGACGAGGGAGGTGTAATGACGATGCCTGGCCCGGGAGATGATTGATCTGACGCTGAGCAAATGATGAAGGATTTAGACAGAATTCAAAGCTAAGTTTTTCTGTTTCGCTTTCATTCATTTTTGTCTTTTGGTAGGCAGGTAGGGCTAACTTATACTTATCTTAGATTCCAGGAAAGAGGAGCTTTGAACATGTTTGTGAAGGAGCAGTCTCGTCTGCATTTTTTGATGTTTTGCTGTGTGGTTCAAGTTTGAGTTGGGCTAGATAGTGGTTAGATATTTCTATAATGTAGGTATGTAATTTTGTGTTGCGCTGGGGTTTTGTGAGTGAGTGAAAGATGTTTTTCTTCAATTGTTTTGCCCTTTTAGTCGAAAGTAAATTTTAGGTTGTGGGTTTTTGCCGAAAAGAAGGCATCATACCTTACGTCTTGTCTTGTCTTGTCTTGTCCTTTTGTGACTTTTGTCAAGGATTTCATTTTCCTGGTCTTGTTGTTGCTGACGACAGCTGTGCGTCTTGGAATTTTTGAGCGGGGAGAGGGGGACGGACCAGGATTGAGCTCAACATAAGTTATTAACTGGATTATATATTCTCCGACAAGGAAGAAATAATCTTCCAGTAGAGTGCCTTTTATCACTCTTTCGGGCATACTTTGAGTCTCATATAAGATACTGTGCAGCAATATGGGGAATGGCCAGTAAAGGCACTCTCAAACCGATAAACAAGCTACATAAAAAAGCAGTAAGAATAGTGGCTGGATTACCATATGGGGCAACAACCAAAGGGGCCTTTCAGGAATTACGGCTTTTAAGTACATATCAAATTATATACTACCAGTTATTAACACTAGTGTATGAAAACAGATTGGAGTTTTTCAAACGGTACAAAACTGCCACTTTACTTGGTCCTCTTTCATCACCATCAGGGAGCACTAGGATATTGCGTTCTGACACAAGTACAAATATTAGAACTGACAAGCATCGGTCATCCTTAGGGCAACTCTCCATTGGCGTATTTGGGGTTCACTTGTGGAATCGGCTCCCTGAAGCTATCCGCACTTCTCCATGTAAGACGATATTTAAATCCAGACTCAAGAGCCAGATGATAGAAAATCAGTTATTTTATGAATATCAGACTTTCAACGCATAGGCAGTGTTGAATGCAAGAATAGCTTGATCCCAGTTCATTCTCATGGCTGGCTCTGGGAGCTCATTACTTTGCAATGATTGAAGTGCTGTTGTATTGAACGTAGAGGCTCGCGTAGGCGGAAATTTTGTGTGAAGTCAGGTGGGCTTCATGCAACACACTTTAACACATTGGACCTGCTACACACTTTGGCCTATAAGGCAATAAAAAAAGCACTTTTAAGTCGGCATTATTGTTTTCCCTCTTCCCCTAGACTCAACTACCTTGTGTTTAAATAGGGAAGCCATCTAGGCTTCTATAGTCCCTCTTCTTTTGATAGGTCGAGGAAAATTGGAAGAAATTTAATTCAGATTATTAACCTGCCTTCTATTGTCAATCAAATTGATTTTGTTTTTTCTTTCTATCCCATGTGAGCAACTCTTGGGGGTCGTACCCCAGGTGGCTTACATTCTGTTCTAGCTAGGCACTGATTTATTCTTACAATACTGAGTTGCCAAATATTTATTTTGGCCTGCACCAAACACAATACTTGCTTGTGTTACTTTGTTGATTGCTGAATCTCTGTTATTTGGATCATTTGATACAATTTGATTCATCAAATTGCCTTGGACTGGGTTCAACAATTCGGATTGGTGAAACATCTGTGGTATCTGCCTGTGGTGCACTCTTGTGGTAAGTTGCTTGCATGGGATCTGGTTCTTTGCTATTGTTGAATTCAAACACATTCTGTTAAAAATGTATTAAACACACACCAGAAAAAAAAAAAAAACATCGGGTCCTTCTGAAACGCGGAATTTGCGGTCTGTGGCTGCAGTGCGAATATGGACCTCAAAACCTCCAAACCAAGCTGCCCTGAAATGCAATCTAACCCCACCTAACCCATTAAAACCCAACTCAACTCAACCCAACCTTACCAAACCTTACCTGCGATTCCGCGTAATTCGCTTGTTTTGCGAACCGCCATGTCTCCCATTGGTCCGCGTCCGCATTTTAGCGTTCGTCCCAAGAAATAGGCCGAAATTGAAAGGGAAAGAAAAACTGCCCGAGCCACGAGTCGCATCTTTTGATTTTGCTCGGAAATTATGCAATCAGAAAAGCACGAGCTTGCAGCTTCAATTTTTTCAGCACATTTCAAAAGACTCGAGACTCAAGTAAGGTTTGCGGCTTCTTTTCGCCAGACCTTAACCGGTCAAGCCCGGAACAGAGGGGAAGTTGTTCTTTTGTTTTGTCTTTATCATTTCTGTCGGTTGTTTCTTCTTCTTAAGGTCTGGCGAAAAGCTAATCGCATCCCATTTGCGCCATGTCATCTCCTGCAAAAATATTCATTTTGAGGGACAACATGGGTTTGGACCATTTTTTTCCTGTGATTCTCAACTGGTTGGGTTCTCTCAAGACATAGCCAATACACTTGGGAAGCAGGGCCAAATGGATGCAATCTTCATTGAGGGGCCAATCTAAGCTCGCTGCACTCGGTTTTCCTGAAAATCTCTTCTCTTGGGCTTGCAACTTTATCTCGGAAAGAAATTTCAAAGTTTCCTTTCTTGGTCAGACCTCTCAGCCGCATAAAATTCTCAGTGGTGTACCTCAAGGCTCAGTGTGTGGTCCCTTGCTCTTTCTCATTCATATAAATGACCAGGGATGGGTAGACGTACAAAATATGACGTACAGTACGTGACGTAATGTACTGTCGTTTTGTACGCGTACAAAACTCTTCTGACGTACAAAAATATCTAATTGCTAAGATTGTGTGGGTTTCATGCATGGAACCTCATTTACCAAGCTTATTTTGGATTTCTTGATCAAAAACACATGTTGTATGGGCCTAATAGGGATGTAATCGCAGGTACTTTTTTCATTTCGATTCACATAAAAACTTTGGATTGGCTATACAGTGTCCGGCACCTAAGTCCGGACATAGCCATAGCATCTCTGGAGGAATTTGGCATGTGGACCCCGACCTGCATTTTTTGCCTCTTGGCAAAAATCCAAAAACCCCAGTGCACTGCCACTTTACGCCCCAAAAATTGCTGCAGGCTTTACCCCCAGGCTTTGCCTCCCAGACATGGTGTTCAATTGGCGTGGGTGCTTTTCCTGGCATCTTTGCTTGTTTGTTTTTTTTTTCTGAACAAGTTGACGAACCTGATAGTGAGTGGAGGGGCCATAGTCCTCGGCCCAAAGTTCTTGGTCCCAGTACCTTGGCCTATTCGATTATTTTAAGGTCATACCTAGTTCAGAAGAATGGCGTAGGTCATATCCATGAACATGAAATGGGAAAATATTTGATTCAAATTTTAAGGTCGAATAATCAGAGCCATGGATTTTAAAAGGTTTTCATTCTGAATCAACACTGACCTCGCAATATTGACATCGTGTAATGTCAGGAGGTAAATCATGAAAAACGTTGCCAAATAAAAGGAAAGAAAGCTTGGTAGGTAGGTAGGTATCCTAAATGTGTCCTATTTGGTGCAGTAGGTGGGACTGGGTACCCAGGTACTTTCCGTACAATGGTCCAGTCCCAATGCGAAAAGTATTGAAAATCTGAAAAATACAGGCAAGCAAAAGCACACATCCCTGCAAAATCATGCAGGTGCTCGAGGTAATTTCATCCGCAGGTTAACCATTTCCCCAAATCTTAACCCGGAGTTATATGAATGCATGAAAAAGCATTCATTCATTCATTCAAACTCGAGAGATAGAGAGCCGTCAGATGATGCACACGAGCCAGAGACAGAACGAACGGTCCTAGAAAGCTAGGATACCCTCCGACCATCACATTTATGTTGTCGTAAAATGGCTTTCTCTCCCTCTCCGTCCCAATTCCATGCACGGTCACGCTTATTCTCCAATAAATTAAAATCCAGATGGAAATTAGCAAAAGTGGCTCCATTATGTTGTAGACAAGGTACTTTTAGGCCACAGGGTGAAATATGGCTTCATTCTGTCAGACGGTTTACGAGGAGATGCATTTTTACCGATGGCCTTTTTCGCACCTATGTTTGCCTGTAACTCCGGTGCAAGGCACACAAATTAAAATGTAAATATATCAATCTTCATCATTTTTTATGCTCTTTTCACCTGCAAAATTTCAAAAAAAAAAAAATCCATAAAAATCCATCGAGAAACAAAAAAGTTTGACGCATATGGTTTACCCCCCCTTAATCCATATTTTCACTCCTTTTTCCCCCGAACACCTCGGGACTGGAATGCCTTAGACCATCATTTCTAGACATATAGGCAAACAGATCGGAATGTAAATGCCGATGACCACCGGGATATCTTTGCTTGCGACTTTATTTAAAACTTCTTTAGCGTTTTTCGCTGATTCCAACATTTTTTACATTTTTTTTACTTCTTGAACTGCAGATTTAATTGTTTGACGTGTCTTCATTTCACTAGATGCCAATAATAATAATAATAATGGTTTGGAGGTAATCTTAAGCAATCATCACGATTAGCTAACCACGAAAACCCAGCTAGGGCCTAAATGATAAGAAAATTGGAAATGGTTAAGTTAAAAAAATTTGTAGGTGCATAAAATCTTTATGCAATCATCGCGATTTTTTTTTCAAACCACATGAAAATCCAGCAAAATCTGTAAGAGAATAGGAAATGGTGAAATGAAACAAGTTTTGTACGTAACAGTGCAGATAAAAAGAGAAACTTCTAGCTGTTGGGTAGTTTTGTACGCACGTACAAAACTCACGTACAAAATGATTTTGTACGTTGGACGTACAAAACTCTAAAAAGCTGCCTATGTATAGTGGCGGCGGAAAAAGATTACTCATACATGTGTTTTTCCCATTTGATTGTTGCCTCCGAAACTTTTTTTCTTTCTTTTTACTCTTATGCATTTGGTAGAAATTAAAGCGCCAAATTGCAATGGAGCTTTCTAGAGGTGTCAGATTTTGACATTAGTCATGAAAGAGGATCTTTTATTTCTACAGCATGGAGTTTTTGCTAAAATCTCAATAATGCAAATTTTTCACATGTATGGGTAATCTTTTTCCGCCGCCAGTATACTTTTTTCACATTGGTGGAGGTTGTGTACTCGCTCGCATTCAGTCGTACACAAAGGTTCAGACTAGCAAAGTACGTGACGTACAAAACTAACGTACAGTACTTAGTACCCATCCCTGTAAATGACCTGCACTTGAACTTAAAATCAAAGGTGAGGCTTTTTGCAGATGATGTGGTTCTCTCTTTTCCAATTGTGTCCACTGATGATGCAGTCGTCTTGCAAGATGACCTTATTGAAATTAAAAATTGGTGCATAAAAAATGCAATGCAGTTGAACATCATGAAAACTGTTGTCATGTCTTTCACTAGAAGAAAATCCCACATTACATTTGATTATAACTACAATGGAGTGTCACTATCTAGACCAGAATGTATAAAATACCTTGGGGTGCATTTCACACAAACCCTTTCTTGGAATCGTCACATTGAAGACATTGTTAATAGGGCCCGTATACAGTTGAGGTTTTTAATTCGTAATTATTCCGCCTCTAGCAGGAAAGTGAAAACTATTCTTTATGTTTCTATAGTTCGGCCCATTGTGGAATATGCAAGTGTAGTTTGGGATCCCCATCAGCTCTTTTTAATAGATCAGTTGGAAGCCATAAATCGCAAAGGTGCTCGATTTGTCACTGGTAAATTTGATTGGAATGTGAGTGCCTCTGGGCTGCTTTCAGAATTGTGCTGGGATTCTTTGGTCTTCAGACGGAAAATGTGTAGCCTGTCAACATTTCATTCATTTTTAAATCGCATAGGAGGTTGGTCTAGTTGCTCGTGGGAAGTTTCTCCATCCACTGGTGCACTTCGATCCAGTGACATTTCATCATTTCAAATCCCCATTACATCAAGGAATGTTGAACGCTTTTCTCCGCTTGTCAAAACGTTGTTTCTTTGGAACAGTTTAAAACTTCCCAAAAACGCACCCTTAATGCCTCTTCATAAATTCCAGGAACTTGCAGAAAAAGCCCTAAAACGTCAGGTTCAAACGTAGAAATCCCACTCCCCAAAACACATTCTTGCTCTCATAGGGAATTAGGTACCTAGGTAGGTAATTCATTATAGGGCTAGGTTAGGTTCATCTGCTCTGCCCCTTGAGTTTCAATTTTTTTAAATCTAATTTTGGGAATCTTATTTCTTTCGGTCTTCACTAATCCACCTACCTTTTTCTTTTTTACAAACATGTTGGTCTTGTGTTTCCACAATGGTTTTTTTGGCCACTCTTGATGGGCCTTTGGCATTTGCCTTCCTCAACTTTAATTTCAACTGTTATCAATCAACATCATGCACCACACCACACTGCATCCAACCTGCATGGGACATCGTCTTCATCCAACCCTGGCCTTCTGGACATTTTTGTGAGTCTGTTTTACTTGTTAGGGACACGTTTTTTATTGTTTTATTATTCTGACATATGCTTAAGCATTGATTGATTAATTGATGATTTAGGTAGGCCCTAATTAATTAATTAAACAGAAGCCGTAAACCTTACTTGAGTCTTGGCTCCTTGAGCTCTTGCTTGACCACCAAATTTTTTTTTTTTATATATAACTTCTGTTGTGTTCTGGAGATGTGGAGCTTAATCCAGGACCCACCTCTTCCTCCCCTCGTGCACCCACTAAAGGGCCTGTACCGACAGGAGCGAAGCGCTCGAAGGCAAAGCCAAAGGAACCTGCAATAATTTCTGACTGGGTTCAATGCGATGACTGTTCAGGTTGGATCTCTCTTTTTTTACTGTTGTTGGCCTCAACTCAATGTATTTCAGGCCATTATTTTTTGTTTTGTGACATTTGTTTCCAAAGTTTTTCAAAATTTTATGAATTATCATTCAAATTACAAGTTTACATTAAATTTCACAAACATTGCCAAAGTTTAACCAAATCATTTCTTGTGGGTAAATAGCCACGAGTAATAATACTAAGAACCAGGATGTAATAGCCAAACTTACGGTTTTGAAGGATCTGGGCTCAATTGCACCTTCAATGGTGCTGCAAACATTGATCATTGTACAATTTATGGCGAGTCACGATGAAATCGATGGTTGATTAAATGAACGTAACTTGCAAATTGCTCCAGAAAGATCAAGTTGAACAATATAACAATAACAGCAACTGCTCGAGTTCCTGCAGTATGCTCTGGTGCCACTCCGGCTTTGGATTTCCCCATCTATCTCTCTCCCAAGTGTCAAAGCAAATGAGCGGGAAACAAGCGGGGCTCTCGAGATGGTAGCTGACAAATTTCGTCGAACCGAACTTATCTAGGTGATTGGCAAACAAAAGTATTCACGAAATATTCATACTGGCAACTTCACATCCGAAATCTGAATCACAGGGGTTGGGGTGCTGGACCCTGAGTTTTTAGTCAAAGTAATCACTCCACCAGAGCAGGCACATATTCATCTTTTGTGCCTCCCATTTTATTAAAAAACATAGACAGAAATTGTTTCTTCCATCGCACCCTTTTTTGTGGAACCAGCAATGTCTTTCCCCAAATATCCTCATATTTCTGAGGAGCATTTCATCGCAACAGTTCGCACCAAACTGAACACTTTGAATGGCAAGGTTGAATATTTTTAATGGACAGGCAGGAACCTCCCAATTTGGGGTGGGTGTCAGAGAAGGAGAAGAAATTGATGTTTTTAAAAATATTAGATGGGACATGACACAGGTAATTCTAATTTGCTTCCCCCCTTTCTTCTTGTTTTTACACGAAATTACTTCTTGACCCAAATCACTTGACAATTTTATTTTGTTTGGCATCGATAATCTTTCATCGTCAACTGGATGACAACAAATCACTTAAAAAAAAACAAATTGCACTGCAGTGTCGTCATTCGTCACCGACTGAGTCACCTCAAAACCTCCTGACCGCCTGGAGTATTGGCAAGAATGTCAGTTCATGAACATGTTGGCCCTGCCAACTGCACCTGAAATTTTTCCCTATTGAGCAGGCCTGTCCACCTTCCTCAACTCGATGCTTTGCTGTTATTTTTTCATGGCTGGCAATGCTCACTGAGAATCACACAACATTCCAGGTACCAAACGGGGTCTGGTATATTCTGCGGGAAACGGGAAATCAGTGCTGACCAAATGGACAGCTAGGCGGGCCAAGCGCAGGGCTGTAAAAAGTCGTTTGGAACCACCCTGGAGCACGGATTTTGGAACCTGGTCAAATTTTTGGTCGATGAGCTTTTTTTTTTGCTCTTCAGCCCGTTTCGGTCCCGGTCGAAAAATCCAGAAAGTTTACTTCGCTGGCCGATCTAGGCTACATGCTTTTACATCCCGGATGAAAGTTGGAGAGCTTTTTTTTGCTCTTCAGCCCAATTTCGATCCCGGTCGGCCCACAACGGTACCGAGAGCAATGCTCCTGTGCTCCCGACTTTTTGCAGCCCTGGCCAAGCGAATCAGCGTTGTGCTGCGGTCCCTGGTCTGCACAGAGCGATGGGCAGCATCTCTGGGAGAGACAAAAGTGGTCGGGAAAGGCCACCCAACCAAAGTAAAATACAGATGCATGGCAAGGACATCCTTCAAAGCTGTAAAATGTCCTTGTTGAAACATTGCAACTTGCAAGGTCGTTGCTCCAAAAGCTTTGCCTTTAACCAGTGCCTCCTACAACACGAGGCTGTTGTACGAGTTTATGACGTCTAAATCAGTGGATGGCTGGACTGAGTAAAAGACATTGCGAGTGAGCGGCGTCCGCGGTGTACTTTTCCATGTGGGCATGATTACTTATCCCTACACCGTGTCCGCAGTGTACTTTACTTACATTTTTCCGTGGGCACAAAATGTCAAGTGCCCACGGAAACTTGGACATTTCTCTTGAACCGATCAACCGATTTTGATGGAACTTTTTGCGCTGGAAAGCTGAAAATTTGACTGTTTCAAAAGTGTATAACAATCCCTAACTTTTAACTGAGAAAGGAATTTACAAAAAATTCTCTTGAGATTATTGCTCTGAAAAATCTGATCTTTATCAGCATTTAGATAATTTAGAAAAAATTTCCCACACACCTGACTGACATCGACTTCCTTCATTATGAATGTGCCACCGAAGATTCGGAAGCTTGAACAGACTGTGATCAACAGGATTGCTGCTGGAGAAGTGATTCAACGGCCAGCGAATGCAGTTAAAGAAATGGTTGAAAACTGGTAAGACTTACAAGTAGGTAATAATTGTGGAAAATTGGTGAGATTGTTCTTGTTTCTGAAGTTCCCTTCACTGTAGCAAGCCAATTTTCTAATCATGTAGGTATAGTGGGACGTTTCACATTATCTGGTGTTAAATACAGCACCTTGGTAGGTTGACTTGGGCTCAAGGAAGGGGTGCTATTTTGGGGGGTCGGAGGAAAGCTTTTCCCCGGATTCCGTAATATTCCCGGA
>JASGXE010008955.1:0-13922 GCA_030068105.1 Sinentomon sp. SZTP_YWyxl
TATAATTAAAACAAAGTTATTTTTGGGTTGTAAAACAACACCAGGGAAATGAATTTGCCCTAACTAAATTATAGGATATGCAATCATCAACAACAAAGAGTGATGTGTGTGAGAGATTGTGAAAACAACAGGCGCAGAAAAGGAAATGAACTTTGCGCCTAACTAAATTTCAAGATATGCAATCATCAACAACAAAGATGTGATGTTGTAGAGAGATTGTGAAAACACAGGCGCAGAAAAGGAAATGAATTTGCGCCTAACAAATTATAGGATATGAATCATCAACAACAAAGAGTGATGTGTGTGAGAGATTGTGAAAACACAGGCGCAGAAAAAGGAAATGAATTTTGCGCCTAACTAAATTATAGGATATGCAATCATCAACAACAAAGATGTGATTGTGTGAGAGATTGTGAAAACAACAGGGCAGAAAAGGAAATGAATTTGCGCCTAACTAAATTATAGGATATGCAATCTCAACAACAAAGATGTATGTGTGTAGGAGATTGTGAAAACACAGGGGCAGAAAAAAAATGAACTTTGCGCCTAACTAAAATATAGGGTATGCAACCCGCAAAAAGACATATGATGTGTGTAGAGAGATTGTGTAATTTAAAGGGGCAGGAAAAGTGAACTTTGCGCCTAACTAAAATATAGGGTATGCAATCATCAACAACAAGTGTGATGTGTGTAGAGAGAGTGAAAACGACAGGGGCAGAAAAAGAACTGAATTTTGCGCCTAACTAAATTATGGATATGCAATCATCAAAACAAAGTGTGATGTGTGTAGAGAGATTGTGAAAACGACAGGGGCAGAAAAAGAACTGAATTTTGCGCCTAACTAAAATTTAAGGAATGCAATCATCGACAACAAAGGTGTGATGTGTTTAGAGAGATTGTGAAAACGACAGGGGCAGAAAAGGAAATGAACTTTGCGCCTAACAGAAAATAGAGGACATGCAATCATCGACAACAAAGGTGTGATGTGTTTAGAGAGATTGTGAAAACAACAGGGGCAGAAAAGGAAATGAACTTTGCGCCTAACTAAAATAGAGGATATGCAATCCTCGACAACAAAGGTGTGATGTGTTTAGAGAGATTGTGAAAACAACAGGGGCAGAAAAGGAAATGAACTTTGCGACTAACTAAATTATAGGATATGCAATCATCAACAACAAAGATGTGATGTGTGTAGAGAGATTGTGAAAACGACAGGGGCAGAAAAGAAAATGAACTTTGCGCCTAACTAAATTATAGGATATGCAATCATCAACAACAAAGGTGTGATGTGTTTAGAGAGATTGTGAAAACAACAGGCGCAGAAAAGGAAATGATCTTTGCGACTAACTAAAATAGAGGATATGCAATCATCGACAACAAAGGTGTGATGTGTTTAGAGAGATTGTGAAAACAACAGGGGCAGAAAAGGAAATGAACTTTGCGACTAACTAAAATAGAGGATGCAATCCTCGACAACAAAGATGTGTTGTGTGTAGAGAGATTGTGAAAACAACAGGCGCAGAAAAGGAAATGAACTTTGCGCCTAACTAAATTATAGGATATGCAATCATCGACAACAAAGATGTGATGTGTGTAGAGAGATTGTGAAAACAACAGGCGCAGAAAAGGAAATGAACTTTGCGCCTAACTAAATTATAGGATATGCAATCATCAACAACAAAGATGTGATGTGTGAGAGAGATTGTGAAAACGCAGGGGCAGAAAAGGAAAGAACTTTGCGCCTAACTAAATTATAGGATATGCAATCATCAACAACAAAGATGTGATGTGTGTAGAGAGATTGTGAAAACAACAGGCGCAGAAAAGGAAATGAACTTTGCGCCTAACTAAATAATAGGATATGCAATCATCACAACAAAGATGTGATGTGTGTAGAGAGATTGTGAAAACGACAGGGGCAGAAAAGGAAATAAACTTTGCGCCTAACTAAATTATAGGATATGCAATCATCAACAACAAAGATGTGATGTGTGTAGAGAGATTGTGAAAACGACAGGGGCAGAAAAGAAAATGAACTTTGCGCCTAACTAAATTATAGGATATGCAACCATCAACAACAAAGATGTGATGTGTGTAGAGAGATTGTGAAAACAACAGGCGCAGAAAAGGAAATGAACTTTGCGCCTAACTAAATTATAGGATATGCAATCATCAACAACAAAGATGTGATGTGTGTAGAGAGATTGTGAAAACGACAGGCGCAGAAAAGGAAATGAACTTTGCGCCTAACTAAATTATAGGATATGCAATCATCAACAACAAAGATGTGATGTGTGTAGAGAGATTGTGAAAACGACAGGCGCAGAAAAGGAAATGAATTTTGCGCCTAACTAAATTATAGGATATGCAATCATCAACAACAAAGATGTGATGTGTGTAGAGAGATTGTGAAAACAACAGGCGCAGAAAAGGAAATGAACTTTGCGCCTAACTAAATTATAGGATATGCAATCATCAACAACAAAGATGTGATGTGTGTAGAGAGATTGTGAAAACGACAGGGGCAGAAAAGAAAATGAACTTTGCGCCTAACTAAATTATAGGATATGCAATCATCAACAACAAAGATGTGATGTGTGTAGAGAGATTGTGAAAACGACAGGGGCAGAAAAGAAAATGAACTTTGCGCCTAACTAAATTATAGGATATGCAATCATCAACAACAAAGATGTGATGTGTGTAGAGAGATTGTGAAAACGACAGGGGCAGAAAAAGAACTGAATTTTGCGCCTAACTAAATTATAGGATATGCAATCATCAACAACAAAGATGTGATGTGTGTAGAGAGATTGTGAAAACGACAGGGGCAGAAAAAGAACTGAATTTTGCGCCTAACTATAAAATAGAGGATGCAATCCTCGACAACAAAGATGTGTTGTGTGTAGAGAGATTGTGAAAACAACAGGGGCAGAAGAGGAACTGAACTTTATGCCCAACTGTAAAAGTGCATGATATGCCAGGAAGTAGATTGTGGAAAGAGATCATAAAGTCAAAGCTGTGTGGACGTGACAATAGTTGAGGATGCGGCAGAAGCAAGAAACCTCGCCCCAAACCGGCAGAACAAAACAGTTTTGAAGCCGCTCAGAAACCTATCACGAATTACTGTTTGGCTTCTCACTCCCGGCAACCCTCTGAACACATTTCTTTTATCAAAAATGCATTGACGCCTTTTAATTCAGATTCCCGGCATTTTTTCCCTCCGAACTCACGCAAGCTCTTTGTCTGACGCTAACGTGCTCCTCACAAAAGGAATGCCTACTATAGCACGACCTTTCTAACAAACTGAATTCCCATCAATTTCCCTAAATTTTCTCTGCGCCCTAGGCTTTGTTTCCGCTGGATGCTTGACTTTCTAATCAATTACTTTTGCTTGCATTAGAGGATTAGAAGGCTAATGCCCCTTGGAATATTCATAAATCAAACTTTGGCTGTCTGACAATGGCCGGATGTGGAACAATTCCCACAGACCGCCAGAGTGCCAGCGGCGAACAAAGGCCAAACGAGATAATAATTGGCTGGAATGGCGCTTGCCGAAAAGGACACCGTTTTCGCCACTCGTTAAACTGTGCAGAATCAACCAAATGCCCTAATAGGTACATAGGAAAAATTGTAAAGGTGTATAGCAAATGCAGGGATCATCTCTAACTTCAACAGGATTTGATGCAATTTCACGCCTTACATGAGTGTCGTTATGTTTTGCGGCGCATGCTGCTATTGATTGTAAATGGCGGCTGAGTAAATTATGAACTCTTATGTGCGAAGAATTTTGGAAGGAGTGTGTTTACACTGTTTTTAAATGTCATTCAATTAGCAGAAAAAAATTACGAAATACATCTGCTGTTTTAATTTTTTTTACTCAATGGATAAAAGAAAACGTTTGCACATCTGATGAGTGTGCAATGAATATAGTGGCCATTTTCGAACGCAAATTTGCATTGCGAATAATTTTGAATGCTAAAATTTTGTGCTTTTGTACTCACTCCTTCCCAAAAGAAATATAGCTAATGGCAACACGATTTCAAACATAACTTTTCCCATTTCATCAATTTCCAACTTGTCATAATGACGAGCAACGTATGTTTACCAGATTTTTAAACAGTATCGCAAATCGTACAATTTTTAAACAGCAAATCGAAATCCAGTGCTCAATGCCAGCATACTGGCGGCAGAATGAATGTACTCATACATGTAAAAAATTGCTATTGTTCAGATTTTTGCAAAAACTCCACGCTGCAGAAAAAAAAAGATCTGAACGCGTCAATACAAGCAAATGGCAACGCGTTCGAAAGTGCAATAAAATTGACGTCATCAAATAATGTGCGACAGCCAAAGGTATAATCGAATAAGCATGACTCAACAGCACTCTATCTTTTCCATGAGTCCTGGGGCAACCTCGAATGGGTGAGGTGTATTTTGCAGGACGAGAAAACTGCCCCACTAACGCTTTGGAATATTCTTACGGCCAAAGTCTGTGCATTTTCGCTGCTTTTTGGCATAAAAGAAAAGTCCAAAATGTCAGTAGGCCAGTTCCCAGCTTGTAAAATATACATCACCCATTCTGGATTGTTCAGGGTCATATCGTCCCGGGCCGTATTGTCCCCGCCCGTTTGGTCCCGGCCGTTCGGTCCCGAGCCCATATCGTCCCGCGCCCGTATGGTCCCGGAGGCCGTTTGGTCCCGGGCCGTTTGGTACCGGCCGTTTTGGTCCCGGAGCCTATATCGTCCCGGGCCCGTGTAGTCCCGAGGCCGTTTGGTCCCGGCGGTTTGGTAGCGCGCCACATACTTCAGGACTTTAGGTAATCTCTCGAATCTGCGTGAACGCCGGTCTCTGCCATGTTTCAGTTATGCACAACAAATGACATGGAAAAGAGGCAACAGATAGGAATAGTTTCAGCTTGTACGTAAATGTTTTTGATAGACTCCTGGAATTGCAATTGATAATATTCAGAGACCCACTTGGGATAATCTTATTCCAGAGCACAACAGGCAAACTAATTGAAGTAACAGTAAAGTTTGAATCTGAATCTGTGTCCATTCTGTTGCTTAACTACCTTTATGTCAGTTGCAGCATAGAAAATCAAATGCAATAGAAAACGAAAACTACACAATCAGCTTAAGATCACCAGTATATGAAATAACAATCGGTCGTGAACCATCGGCTTTACGGAGAAGAATTTTTCCTTCATGTGTCCAAATATATTTCCACATCGTGTCCGTTTTCTTGTAAAACGTCTCCCTGTACAACTCCATTTTCCTCGACAAGATGCTCTTGAACAGTTATCGGGGTACCTATTTGGAAGTTCAATGTACCCAAGATTGTGTAAATTCAGCCTGCTCTAACGCATGCCGGACAGAAACTGCTGTTTCACAAATCGATTCGCAAATTTGACCAAAAGAGTCTTTGACCCGTTGGTGCGGCTTTCCCAGAAAGCGACAGAAATCCACATGAGATTGAAAGTGAAAAATGACATCAATTTTCCCACTGACATTGTTAAGAAAGTCTCTGATGAATTGAAGACTCCCTTCTGTTGGAATATATTTGGTAGACCACGAAACAAGATGTTATTAATTCTTCCGTGCTGTTGCAAATTCACAAGTTGCACTTTCATTGAATACGATTTGGGACTGCATTTGCTGGTGGCAGGCAGTCACTTTGCTGTTGAAGGAGGGTCTGAAAGTTCACCAAACGATTGTCAAAATCATGTAATCTTACTCGTTTCTCTTTTTCTGATTTGGTTCACCAATAAAGCCCATTGTGCTGGGGAGGGTGCCTGCAGACGAAACGGCCGGGACCAAACGGCCGGGACCAAACGGTATCGGGACTATACGGGCCCGGGACGATATAGGCCCTGGGACCAAACGGCCGGGACCAAACGGCCCGGGACCAAAAGGCCTCCGGGACCATACGGGCACGGGGCTCTGGACCAAACGGGCGGGATCAAACGGGCGGGGACGATACGGCCCGGGACCAAACGGGCGTGACCCTGTCCCGGGACTAATGTTCGTGTTTTGCAAATTACACTGTTTTTCTTAACTATTGTCCAATTTCGAAACCTTACAAACATGTATGCCAACGTCACACTTCAAAATAGGGGTGCTAACACCCTGTTGTTGCTGGTTGGTGGTAGACCTAGTGGTAGTGTACCCGTGCCGAAGGACGGAGTTGGCGTCAACAGTCAGTCAATGATGGGTTGAAAAAGAAGATTAATGATTGAAAAGTGAAAATTCAAGTTGGCCTTTTTCAGTTTTAACAAAGCAACGCGCGGAACGGCACTGCAGCAACGATAAAGGCCAGGCCGCCTTGGAAAAGGAATGCCAAGTAGCCTATGGGTGTACAGGCTGTTTCAAAACTCAATGGTCATATGAGCTTTTTAGTTGACATTTTCCGCAAGGAGCCATGTAGGACAGGCACACAAAATAACATCTTGCCAGACCACCTGCATACAGTGGTGACGGAATTAATGTTACCTATCATATTTTTCCCATTTAAGTGTTGCCTTCGAAACTTTTTTTCGTTTTGCTCTTTTGCAGGCATTAGAAATTAAAGACCAGATTGACAAAGCTGCATGAGGTGTCAGATTTTGACCTCGGTTATAATATAGGATCTTTAATTTCTGAAGCATTTTGTTGATGCAAAAATCTTAACCATCCCATTTTTACATTTATGGGAAAGGTAATACCGTCGCCACTCTTCCTGTTCCGTTTTCGTTGGTGAAGGGCTCCGGCATACCTGCCCACATCGCCACAGTGCTGAGCTGAACTCATTTTGGTTCTCATACAGGACGGTGGATTCCCGACATAGTCGAAAGCTTCAACAATGGCTGGTTGCCACGTCAGATACGAGCACACAACGAAGCGGCGATGGGTAACACAGGTTTGATGATGCTTGAGTTTGATGAAAAAAAGGTATCGAATACCTGCCCACATGTGGACTGGACGAGTTCTCATTCTTGCTCCGTGATTTTTTTGTTAAATTTAAGCTAACTTGGCCCAAACCTTACCGAACCAAA
Source organism: Sinentomon sp. SZTP_YWyxl (assembly GCA_030068105.1). Taxonomy (NCBI): domain Eukaryota; kingdom Metazoa; phylum Arthropoda; class Protura; order Sinentomata; family Sinentomidae; genus Sinentomon; species Sinentomon sp. SZTP_YWyxl. The sequence continues at coordinate 7,031 of JASGXE010008955.1, forward strand.
CCTAACGTAACATAACGTCGCCAACCACGGAGCAAGGATGAAAACTCGTCCAGTCCACATGTAAGCAGGTATTGAAACTATAACCGAAAAAATAATGGGCAAAATAATGAGCAAAAATGACCACGCGACCAGTTCACAACTGTTGCGATGTTGGCATGAAATGCAAACGGCCACCAAATGGAACTTGAAAGCCCTCTACATGCTGAGCCAACTGTAACTGAGCAAATTGTAACTGGTTCCAATTGCCTCCAAATACTTTTGGGATGCCCTGTACAGAAACAAAAAGGACTATAAGTCGTTGGATGCGGTACAATACGAGTATAGGCCTATGTGTGATGATTTATTACTTTCCAATACTACAATGGAACAAAATTCCCGTCAGGCAGCCAGCTCTTCTTCGTTTCTCTGAAAGCAGGTCGCTTTTTGCCTGATTTGGTGATGAAATTTGAAAATCCAGGTCCACCGTTCGTCTGGCTCCGCGCTACTCAGCGCGGCGAGCGTCGCCTGATGACAGCACGAGAAATGAGAAATGAACGCGGCGATCGAACTTGACGCCGTGCGTCGCTCAAAAATGATGCACCAGATTCAGAATGCACGCACAAAAGAAGCCGGCAAGGGAGCTCAGGCGAGAAAGTTCAAGGTGCAAAGAACCTTTCAAGGATATTGGTTGCCGCTACGGTAAAAGGATGTCCGCTGTCGCAAGCCAATCAGAATAAAACCAAGGATGTCCGCTGTCGCAAGCCAATCAGAATAAAACCACACAAAATCACGCAAAACCACCCAAACAACAAATCAACAATCAACAAACTGAACGATCGTCAGGAAAATGAATTTCAATGCAGTTGTGGAATTAATTACTCGGAGTGGATGCCCATTCAGTTTAGTGAAATTCCGAATGGATTTCACTGAAGTTGGAATAATTCTTCAGGATGTCAGAATTCTTCACAGTGACTGTCAATTCCGTTTGAATTCTTGACAGTGAATTCAAATACCGTAGTGAATTCCGTAAGTGAGTGACAACTTATGCTAAGGACCTCAGAGTGAATATCAATTCAGTTACAATGTGAAAAACATTTTGTTGTTTCAGGCAGACCCACCTGCTAAACCTGACCACTTCTTTTTGAAAATGCGGTAAATTCTCAAAATTGCGTCCCACCACTCCGGCATATCTCCTTTCCAGAAATTGGCAATCATTTTCTGGCCCCTCGTCTCGCACAACAACACAATTTGCTGCTGCGGCTCGTGTTCCAACATATTTCGTGTGTGTTAGCTACAAGCACAAACTTGTTATAAGCTGCTAAAACATTGGCATCTCCACCCCAAAATAATGATGAGAATAATACCACTAAAAGCACCCTGAAGGCCTATAACTAACCCAGTCTTTATGGTCATTGGAACTAGGAATTTTTTTAGTACACAAAATAAATTACTGGGATGCCAACGCCCGTGCACTGTATAATGTGTTCAATGACCTTCCCGTAGTTTGCAATAGAGAAGGCCAACTCGTAAAACTGAGGTGATCAGAAAATATGGGGAGGTTATCGAGCGCGAAATGGCCCCATGGGCTCTTTGTTGAGTTGTGGGAGAATTCGCATCTTATTTGGGGTTTGGTTCCCCGAAAAGCCCTCCATCCCTGGTACTACGCCATTGTAGTTGGCTTATTCTTATCAGCAAACAAGGGAGTCGCGTCACGGGGGGCAGGGGGCGGTTGTGACTATTCCCATTTGATGGATGTGGGTAATAAACGGAGGAGAGGAGAAAGGCGTTGGAGAGAAAATCGCCTCGCCTTTCCAAGCGTGGGTCATTATCACCTGATGGCGCTCGATGCGCTAACTGTGCTTCGGAAACCCTTTTCCAACTGAAGATGCTGATTGAGAATACTTTCCAGCATGCTTGGAATCAAAATGGAATTCTTACAACAATGGAAAACAAAAGGTGTGCTGGTAAAATATGAATTTTCCGCGTGCATATTCGTCACCGCGACCGACTGAATAGTCAATTCAGTGGATAAATTTGCGTCGCAAACATTGATTTCTATGCACGACGCTGTTTGAACGTGTATTTGAAGCTTTTCGCTGTTGCAAATATGCCTTCAAATGTAGAACAGGCCAGCGCGCAGTCGAATACGATTCGTCCAGCATAGAAATTACGATTTCACAGGACCCAAGTTGGAAAGAAACCAAATATCATATTCAGGTCGTGTTTCAAAATGAAACGCCGTTTCGCAGAAAAGTTACCTAATGACTAAAAGTAAGCTGGGGGATGAGCTGGGCTGCGGCTGTGGAAAAATTTGATGGCGCTATCTTTCGGGGAATATGGTCGAAACGGGTGCCAAGAGGATTTATGACAATTTTTCCAGCAAATTTCCACCATTGAATTAAGCTTTGCCCCTCGCTAACTGCCGGATTTCTTTCCACGTTCTTTCATCCTGGGAGATCCAGATCCAACTCGGAACCACCAGTTTTATGTCATATAACTGAAGGCAAGCTCATTAGTGAAGGATCAAACTAACGAGTGTAGGTATACCTTCGAATAAAGAAGAACCCCATATTTCCGCAGACGTTAATCAAGTTCGTGCGCCAGCATAATTTTTGATAGGGCGCAAGACAAATTATTTATTTTTACGCTTAAATCCTAACACTGTAACTAGCATTTCCGTCTTGATGGATCCATCTATACAAAAATGCTGTTTGCTTTACACTATGCTCGTAAAGAGTGGCTTGGGATCTGATGTCTGAACATTTTTTGTACGTCGCATGAGTGAGCGTGTGTGGATAAAAAGTGATAAAAAGTGATAAAAAAAACCACTCATCTGCTTTCGGTTTTATAGCTACTGTTGGCAATTTTTTCTCAATCTCAATCATATTTTTTCTGGGCTTCTTTGCTATCCATACTGCCCTTATTTTTTCGCAAATCGTTTTATCGCTGACAAAGCTGAAATGCTGCAGCCTTATTTTGTGAGAAGCTGCGAAACTCTTTTCATGGAATCCATAATTTCAGCGTCAGTCCAACTGATTAGGATATAGGCCTACAGTGTACTACCAAATTCCAGATGAACATTTCGACTCTATGGGTACTCCAGAGCAAAAACAAAAACGTAAGCCTAAGGGCCACCTTTTTGGTAGCGTGAAAGCTTGCTGAGAGGGATAGTTGGGTAAACCTGTCCTCTCCCAAAATCCTGCAAAAATTACCTTTTTTGGTTGAAAATTAATTACGTGTTTCGGGCAACTGTTGCAAAATGCATGTGACTTTTCCCGATGATCGCATTCTACCATTTTCATGTCAGTTCAAGCAGTCCTTTCTTGCTGTTCTCTCCATGGCCACAGCTGGGTTGAAGTCCTGCAACGTTCTTCTGTGTACACTGCAAAAAATCAGCGTGCTTTTTAATTGTCAATGATTTCGAATATGTACCAAGATATTTTTGTTTGGAGACGAGTGTCTCTTCGAGGCCATGCGACTACGGGGGGATTGGTTAGATGAACTGGAATGCCACGTTATCTCATTTACGATTTTCCTCAGAATTGTTCTTCAAAATCAACTCCATTCCAAATTTACGATTTCTCTCAGACTATGAACTACTTGGCTTTGGCAATTTTAGGATCAGTTCGCGTCGACAGGAAACCGATAAAGGTACTCGTCAACCTATACAAAGTTGATTATGTTGATCTAACTAAATTGTTGATCTAGCTATCTAAATCTGATAGTTGATCTAACCTAACATGTGTGCATGGCTCCTTCCAATGGGTGTCAACAACGAATAGAATGCCAACCTACCTTTCCAATGAGAATGAGATTCGAGTTCCAAGGACGGCGAAAGGGGCAATCTTTTCTCAGTGGGACAACCTACAGCAGTGCCGTGTTGCGGCCATGTTGCCGAACTGGGCATAGCAAAGCTACTTGGTAATCATCAATGATAAGGCCCAATAAAGACCTTACTATTCACCAAAAATTCGCTCCCTAACAACAGAGTTAAACGCGTGGTGCTGCGTAACACGTGATCAACGGTCGGCAATCCTTTAGAAAGGGATTGAAACAAGGACATCCTGTACATATCTTGACCACTAGATAAGCTTAGCAAGTCTATAGACCCTAATGAAGGAAACTGGGTTAAACTTTCCCCAGCAGCGAAAAGAGCAGGAAGCCGACGTCTAAATTGGCTATGATAAATGAGTTGCCGTGCAGGAACTTGTCAAAAGGCCTGAAGGCAATAAGGCGGCGATATTGATGTCAAATTACACGAATCCGGGATGCGGAAGAGAAGAGATATCAGATGTCCCCCCACCCCATCCCACAACATTCTTGAACACTGCGATGGCTTGGATTGAACAGGAAGTCTGCGGGAAAATAAATTTGATACAAGAGAAGCGAGTCAGTGACAAATTTCCCTTGTTAAAAGTTAATATAATAACCGATCAATGGCGGAACTATGTGACGTCAGACAAGTTCCGAAAGATATCAAGTCGAGCAGCGAGGTTCTCCGAAACAAGTTATCTGCACATTTCGTCTTTGCCTCGTTCGTATTTTCTCCGTTCGCCTTTTGCTGATTGCGATACCTTTGCCCAATCGAGCAGGAAATTCGAAGCAAACTCGCACAAGAGCGAGGAACCAGAAACTCCAGGTTCGTCTATAAAAGATTCGTTTCGGTACCTGCAGGCCCCTGTATCGGCGAAAAATCGAATCCCCCAAAGGTCTTCCAAACCTTCCTTATACTGCAGGGGCGTAGGTATATTTGGTCCTGTTGAAATTGAACACGGCACACAGGAGGACAGATGCAGAAGCCAAAGTTTAATTAATTCAAAGGTGGAAATTCTTGCTATGAAAACCGCTCAGTTTGGAAGAAATTATTGTACCCAGAAGTTTGACAGGCAATTTAGTGTAACCGCAATCCAAAAAGGTTTAGATCTCTCCACCTTGCACAGCCGCCGCCGAACGCACCGCCTAAATCTGCTCAGTGATATAATCACAGGCGCTGTCGATTTTTCTCTACATGACAGCTACCATTTTAAACCAAAACAAAGGCGGACAGATAACGGCCCAGCTTTGTCCTACCATTTTGCAAAAAAATGTTCTTTCAATTCCTTCTTCCCCCGGATATTAACTGAATGGAATAGTCTCCCCGCAAATAGCCAATTGATATCTCGCTCAATTGCTCGCATGTCTCGCACCATGCACGACAGAGATGCCCGCCCCCCATATCGACGTGAATTTTATTCCACATGACTCTTGAATACCTTTATTGTCTTTTTGTTTTATGCCCTTTGACTATGCTTGCGCAATTTTTGTTGTTGTATTTGTTACAGTGCCTAATCATTTGATCACTGCTTTTTGACGAAATTATGATTATTATATATAAAAAAAACACTTATATTAATGCACTTGCCATTGTGAGTGTTCGATTGCGATGGGTAAACTGTACGTACATGTCCACAAATTTTGTCCACAAATTTTGTCCACAAATTTTGTCATGCGTGCATCCCGGAAACTCCCTATCATTCTTGCATCCAACTGTTCTTTCGGCCCGCACAATTCCCATCAAAATCTCCCAAGATAACAAAGAAATGTCATAGGACATTAGAAACTTATGATTGGAAGTTGACTTTATGATTGGAAATTTTTACGATTATGAAAACGTTTATTTTAAAAATTATTGTTTTGTCTTTTGCAGACGCGAATGCGTCGTCTGCTAAGACAAAATGTTATTTTTACCCGCAAACTGAAAACACAAGCCCTGGTTTAAAAGTCGATTTTCGTTGCAAATCGATAACTCAAAAAATTTGCAATGGATTTAGCCCAAATTTGGAATTTTTCTATCATTTACGGAAACGAAGAGCTGATTAATTTTTCTCTGCGATCGGTGAAAAAATGTGAAAATTTTATTCTATGCGATTGTACAGTTTTGTATAGACTTTGCGCTTTGCAAGATGATAACTCGGAACAATGATCAAAAATTGAACCAAATTGAGATTTTTCAGTTATTTACGAAACCTCTGATTGGTTTTTTCTGTTCCGTCGGTTTAAAAATATAGGCATTTTGTTCTGTACCGACAATAATGTGCACACTGCCTCTCCACCCTTCTTATATCCTTCACTGCCTTCTTCAAAGCTGCCGAATTCATCCACTTGCGAATGAATAAAGCGCATATTTGAGCATTTTAATCATCTAGCAACTCATCATTGCAAAAAAATCAAAAGACGGATCACGGAAAATGGTCGCAACTCTTCAAAAAGTGGAAGCATTCGACCGCTCATTTCGGTTAAATTCTGGCATCTTTTCACATCATCCGTCAGTCGCAAAACAAATTAAACGGTTTCCATGGCAACGTCAACTGGTTTTTCGACTTGAATCAAAGCTTCCGAAATTCTGCCGCCCTTTACCATCAGCCAGATTTTCCATTACCATTCACATTCAGCTTCAAAACAGCAGCCAATTTGATGGGTAGATTGTTGTTGTGAAACTTCAATTTCTATTCACAACGCTATTCCTTTTTCATTGCTGGGAAGCGTTCATCCATGAAGCGCTGATGGGTGTGAGTGGAAATTAGGTATATCTACGACCGTTCTGGTACCTATGTTACTTATCACTTCAACCAGTTACACTCAAGAGGGTGGGTCACGCCCTATCCTTCGGCCAAGGCTACCCCTACCTTTTTCCAGTGGTACCCCAATACAAAAACTGAAACACTGCCCAAGCTCGTGTCATTACCTCGTGTTTTACATAATATGCTTTATGTGAATGTAAAAAACTTACGCAGCAGGTCACGTGTGTATTTTTGTTATCCTTGAATACATTGCAATTGTTTTTTTTTTTAGTTATTTCCAAAACAGGCGTTCTCAAAAGTTTCTGTTACTTCCCAGGAATTTTGGATCCCCACTGCTCTCCCTCAGAACCCTG
>JASGXE010008956.1:0-16178 GCA_030068105.1 Sinentomon sp. SZTP_YWyxl
GTTTTGATGTCCTGAGCTTGCATTGGAATGACAGTTGGAAAACAACATGATGCTGGTTCACCAGGAAAGAAATTAATCACACTAACAAACATTGCCTACAGGAAGTCAGTCTGCATTATTCGTGGAGAAAAAAGACCCAGCCGCTCGTGCAAGTTTCCTTTCCAAAATTCTTTAACTTTCAGCAGCTTCCCAACTCGTAAATTCATCATTAGGTATAAGATCCAAATGCATTCTGCCAAACTTGCAAGGCAGCAGGGAGCCAGTCACCACATAATGATCGTAGCAAACAGCACCACATCAGTCAATCAAAGAATGCACTTTCACGTTTTTTCATTTGCACAGAATGGTAGAACTGGGAACAATGGAAATGCATGTGCAGGGTTGTCACCCATAATCCCAAATAGAATTCCTGGATTTTCATGGCCTCTTCAGATTTATAATGAATGTAGGCTAGGAAAGCTCGCTAAGGGTTCCGACTTCCGGGGCCAGGGTTCTGCACCTCAGACACCCCAGCAGGATTTCAAGGGACGGATCCTCAGACAGAGGGATTTGCGGACAACACCCCAAAAAAGCTGAAGCTTTTTATTGAGTTGCCAAATGGCACTCAAAGGCACTTCATGCCTTATTTTCTGCCATAATTTGATTTGATTTCCGCCATGCAATACTCATGGCCGCAGCCGGCCTGCGGTAAGTGGAGTATTGTGGTGACACAAAGCATGCAACAAATAACCCTTTCCAGGTTGACCGATTACTGGCAACTCCAAAAGAGGGGGACGAGACAAGACAGCACAAAAACGGCACAAGGACAACACAAACAGAAGGTTGTGGGAATCTTGGTTGGGAGAATCGGTTAGTCGTCAGACGGCCGACCGATCTCCCTTACAGGGTGCAGGACGTGAACCTGCAACCACGGCGCACCCCCTTATTTTCTGCCATAATTTCATTCAAAAACTTCCAGGAATTCCAGGTCTGCATTATTTTTCTAATTCCTAGCAACCCTATTGTGAGCCTTCAAACAGTTCAAGCTTTCAAAACTGCCCTGGAGCACATTTTACACAAAAAGCAAGAAACTACATTGGCAGGTTTCTGGCACTTACTTCTGAAATCGAAATGGTATGCTTTTGGAACGACGTCTCTGTAGGAAAGGTGGAATAGCAAGAATAGGTGGTATTTTGTTATGCCTGTGAATTGTTTGGCAATATTGCTCCATCTGAAATCAGCACCGAGTGGAGTTCTGGAAATTTCATACAACCTGGAATGAAATAAAGGAAGACAATATAAAAGAAGCTCAATGGACAGACAGGAAAGAAAATTAAATGTTAGGTATAACAGAAAATCGAAGTTCGTGCAGTTCAAGATTTATTGCAGGTGATGATTTTAATTGGACAGCTAAAGAAATGACATCGGTCACAAAAACCAACCCTGTTCCCAAACTTGGCAGAATGTTTAAGGGAAGGGCGGCCCACCCTAGCCGATCAACTTCAGTGTTTGAAAACCGATTTTGCTGAAATTTGGAGGGCATAATCAGCCTCTTGAAAGGAATGTCTGTGCAAAATTTCAATGTTGTACCTCACCTGGTTCACGAGATATCCAATAAATAAGATAAAACATTAGCACGATCTTGGCGATAGTCTAACTGAAAGGCCAGAACCAATTTTGCAACAGTGATATGTTTCCAGACCAAAAAATGCTGAAAAAGTGACTGACAGAGCCCAAATTTTAAAATTTTCGCTCTAAGGTCATGTTTTTTTCTGTAAAAAGGTGACTCGCGCTAAAAAAACAACCATTGTACAATGAGATGCTATTTGATGGTAAATGGTGAAAAAAAATAAGAAATCCGGCTCTGTCAGCCACCTCAGCACACTTTATTACATAAGCTTGCCAATTTTCTACTTTCCAACCCTCAAAATGACAGAAATATGCTATTCGTAAGTCTTTTTTTGCACAGGAAATCAAAACGCAAGAAAAATGTGGTTTTCTAACAGTCTTTTTATAAGGGAAATGGTGAAAAAGCAGTGTGCAAATTTGCATCGCATGCTGAAATTTGCTCTTGTGAAGCCATTTCTCAACGGATTGTACTCATTTTGGACCAAAATGCCAGAAAAATCACAGAATCAGGAGGGAATGATAAAATGAGAAATTTTAATTTTTTCACCATTTGTGGGGTGGGCCATTCCCTTAAAAAGGAAAATTTTATTCGGAACAAATCAAGGAAAACCGAAAAAAACACATCAGGAAATAAAAGTGAACCAAAGGAGATCCAAAGTTATGAAAATTGTAGACTATTACACGTATAAAGTTGTAAATAATAAAATTGAAAATAAAAAAAGTTTTATAAAATTGTAAATGCTGTTAAAATTCTGTCCAGGGCCACACAACAAAACAGAAAATAGGCCATTCTTACTCTCAAGAGTTACAGTTCAGAAAAGATAGAAGAACTTCCCGAAAGCAAAAGATTTGTGAGGCTATGGGAGGCAGTGGTGCCACCAGGGGAGGGGACAAGGTGGATGTGTCCCCTCTCGAAAAACAAACAGTCTTCAGGCTTGTGAAAAGTGCAGTCATGTCAAACATGAATCGGAATAAAACCGAACTGAACATTTGCAATTTTAAAATACGTAGTAATCCAGAATAAAATTTTTGAATTGAAATTTTTCGAATAATTGAACACAGCTTTTTCATGAACAAAATTCTTTGATTTCTGGTGGCATGCTTGTATTCTTCTCAACCATTGTTCATTTAACCAGAAAAAAGTCTGCCATTGTTCGGTTTTGACAAGAAAATACATTCTCTCAAATTGATTTAATAATCATTATGAGGAGCACCAGAATGTAAAATTTCTCCAGTATCTGGGAGATTGCCACCTAGACCCCTTGCCAGGGGCTCTGAACATGGAAACTCATTATTCCTACAGCTCAAACTTCCTCTGTTGGTTGTCCCCTACCGAACAAAAAATCCCGGCTTCTCCACTCTGTGGAGGAAAAAATGTTGTTACCACAAAGGTTTATTTGTATGAATTACGCACAGAAATAACAAGCATAAATGGAACACAAATCCCATCCTTACATTTCGACAATCTTTATTTTTGTCGCCCCAATGGCTATTGGAGGTCCTGGCAGAAGTCTCGACTTCAATGCCAACTGCCAGTGCATCTTACAGTTGTCTGGAGGTCTTTTCAGCTTCCTGGAGACTTTACCCCAGTCGACATGTTTCTCGACAACATCACATGCAGTTGCAGCCCCACTTGTTTTGAAAATGTATCGACAAAGACGAGCGTTCTCTTTCCAGGACCACTGGCCAAATACTGAAATTGGAACAAAATTAATTTAGACAACTTCGAGAAATTGTGCAACAAACAATTTTCAGTCATCCTTTCATTGTCAGTGAGGGCTTCATTGTATGAAAAATGAACCAACAATGAGGTCATGACCCGATTCAATTATTGAAATTGTCTTTCAGTGAAGTTTTCTTCATTCAAGTGAGTTCTTGTGATTCTTGCTTTGGTCTTTCCAGATTCTTGTGGTTTCCTTGCCACCACAATAGCGGTTTCAACAATCCGATGATGAAGGAAATGGCAAGCTTTTCAAATTGCATGATCTCCAATATCAGCAACAGTAGCCCTTACATTCAATTTCACAATTGAAATAATTCTTTAAACTGACGAATCATGCTGAAAATGTCAGCTGTGACAGCTGGCAGTTCCTCAGGATTGGTAGACTGATACGAAATTATCTATGGAACGAAATTTCAATTCCGATAAAACTAGGAAACAGGAGAGAGGCTTCCTGTTGTAGACAAGCGATCAGCTTTTTCTTTCGTGTCCCAGTCGCTTTTGCCCCTGCACAATCGACGGCTGCACAAGCGGTCTGTGGGCATGTTTGTGCAATTGTTGTGCAAGTTGTGTTGAGTGTGGTGTCTGAAAGTCCTTGAGGCAGTGCCTCCCTAGAAATCCGAGGGAGGCGCTGCCTTTTCCCCACTCAAAAACAAAACAATACTGCCACGTGATGTCTCTGGTCATAAAATTTTTGAGTGGTGTTCAAATTCAATGATTATGGGATTCTTGGCAGGGACCTGGAATTTATAACTCCGAAACCTGAGCACTTTTGTTCCTCAAATGGTTTCAGAGTTTTACCCGACAAAAGGTTGGAATCATCAAACATGTGTGATAGCGCTCATTTTTCAGCTTTGCACAATGCGAAACTACCTACATCAAAAACCGTCACTTGATTCAGGAGAAATTTAACTTTCTGCGGGCATCGCACCGCGGTCCGCCATTCACTCTCATGTCTTTCGATGCTCACACCCCCTTCAAATGCTGCAATCCAGCAGCACACATTTGGACTCGCAAAAATCCCGGAGTGCCTCCACTTTTCTTTTAAACGAAATGGGCTATGGCTGATGTTACGCTCGTTGTTTGTTTGGCTAAAAAATGATGCAACCTGTTGTCCTGTTCCTTTCGTGCCTCTACTCTTGGCTTTCTATTGTGAGCTTTGTGGTGAAAATTGTGCATGGGGTGCGGATGGAGGAATTTGGTGTCTTCGCTGGATGCTGGCCTCGTTGTCATGCCATCCTTTCCTTTCCAAACTGAACTTAATCCATTCAAACCTATCACATGAAAATTCAATATTCGAGCATCGGCTGCTTAAAAGCCATGTCAAAATGCATCACGACACAAGAATATGGAACGAAAGCAAAAGCCGAAAAAACACAAAAAATAACGAAACAAAAATCCCCGTTTTGCATTTCCGCAAAATCCATTTGCGCTGTTGTTGGTGGACAAAAATTAAAATTTCTCCAAATTTCCCTAGACCTTCCCCAAAAGGTGTAAAATTTCTCCATTCGGCCACACTGCACAGCATTCACTCGCGACAACATGCACACATTGCTGGTGTAAATTGGCGTCGCTGAATCTGCTCCTGGATGAACAACAGACAATGCGAAAACACAAGCCGCAACTGAAAGGAGCGTGGTGCACGAGATGTGCTTCTTTCTTTTTTGTGTGGTGTTGTTGACTGATGAATCATTGATTCCTGCATTCATTGACTGAAAGAAAATGCAACCTGTTGTCCTGTTTGTTTCTTCTCAGCTTGGCTTCTCTGCTCTTTGCTGTCCTTTGCTCGCCTCTTGGCCTTGTCTCCTTCATTGCCTGCGTTGGGATGCAAATTGTCCATGGCGCTGGCATGTGTATGAGGTGAGTGAGGTTCGGAGTTTTTGCAGCCTGCAGTGTCTGTTCTTTGTTGCGCTGCATCCTTGCAGGTTTTGTTGAGGTTGGGCAGGGTAAAGAGCGTTTTTGATTTTGTTGTGCCATTTTGGCATTTTTTACCTGATTTTGACCAAAAACCATACAGCAATGCACCACATTTGACATCTTCGCCTCCACAAAAATTAGGCACGACCGGTTATCAATTTTTTGAGTTATCGTTGCACACAAATTATGGTTTGCTGTCCGTTGTAGACTTGCTTCGCTCGTCAATAAATAATATACATGAGATTAATCTGGAAATCACCCCCTGACAAGTATCAAAGAACATCAAATTGCAAGGAATAATTTGTTATTGAAGACCAACATGATTTCCTTACATTTTTCGATCGCCTGGAAAAGATCTCCAAGTTTTTGCAAATCATAGGATGCTGACGACACATCCAACAGCATTGACACCCTGTCTCAGATACGTGTGTGGGGGGAATATGAATGTCGGAAGGGTAACAGGGGTACCTACATAAGTAATGAAAATGGAAAAATGCAGCTCTTAAGGAGTGAAATAAAATTGCAAAACTCTGACACGAGAACTAGAACACCAGCATCGACTCTGTCAACCAACAAGCGGAACACAATTGATTGAATCATAAAATGAATTATGTTTGCACACATAATGATACCAAAATCAATTTATACCTGCGCTTGGATCATTTCGCCAGGAAAGGATTTTGATTCGACGAGAAATGGAGAGCTTCGCATGGCCCGTTGCTAGCCCAATGTGAGTCAGGCTCAAGCCCCTGGACAATCCTTCTTCAATTATTCTGTCGTCTTGCTTGGTGAAACTATGATAGGTGTCGAAAATTGAAAGATGAAACCTGCTAACCTTGTTGAAAATTTAAGAAAGATGAAACCTTCTAAGCTTTCTTTCTACTTTCTGCAATCTTGAAATCCTTGAGATGCCCAGTCGGAGAGATATTTATATTGCTTCCCCATCCTTTGTGATGTGGGCCACAATTTCAGCCTAGATGAACTGAGTGAGACCACTGTCTCAGATGGCCTGTACATAGTTTTACAAGGCCTAACTGAGACTGGCCCACATTCAATCAGTAGGGAAGTGATTGAAAAAATCAAGCTGTTGCTCCCAAGGGTCGGCATCACATTTTTATTGCTAAACTCATGAAAAGTGGTACCTAGGCACCGAGTGCTACCATTGTCAGTGCTGTTGGTGTTTGCACCTTGCCAACATGGAAAGGATTTGGAAACCTGCCATTGTGAAAAATCTCAAGCTCAGTTTTTTTCAATGGAATTTATGATTTTATAAACTTGCGAGAGAGGGAGAGGGAGAGAGAGAGAGAGAGGGGGGGGCAGGGAGGGGATCAAATGACTTCAGATCTCCTATCAATTTGAGGCATGAAGCAGACATTTTTGGGGGTATCGTTCCCTCGTTGACGAACGACTGAACTCGAGAAGGTGTGGCTGACTGCAGCTGCCATGGGCTGGGAAATTCCTTGGGGGTGCATTCTATGTTCCACACAGATATGGCAAAGTGAGAGAGTGTGTGCTTGTTGGGGGGGGTGAGGAATGCTGATCTGGAGTAGGTTTGGCACTTCAACCTGAAAGACTAAAGTGATATTCTATTGAAGACTGAAGCTGTTGTGGTGTTTTCCTTTCCCCGACCCCACCTTTAAAACCAAGTTTACCCACCAAAAAAACCAAGTGCTTTTTTTGTCATGCCTCAAGTTGATATGGAGATCCGAATAGCATCAAAATTAGTCATTTAATTGCGGTAACTGGAACATTTTCGGCATGCATCCATGCCACCACCAGTTTAATGCTGTACGCGATGTCAATTTGCTTTTCTCAGAAAGTTTTGCCTGAGAGCGTTGTTAAATTGAGCGAGTTTCTGAAAAATGACATCTGGCAAAGATATTTCCAATTTGTTTCTTACCCAAGCAGCAGCAATTTTTCTGGGCTGCTCCTAAAGTTTCCACTCCCTGCTATGAAATTTGGTCCAAAATCCCAGAAATTTCTGCACTCTGGCCAATTTTCAGGACAACTTCACAAAGACTTATTGGCTTGTTCAAATTCATGACACCATGTTCCAATTAATTACGGAATGCATCTTGTTCATTCAGGTGGAAAACGAAGACGCAGCAGCATTTTCCTTTAAGAGGAGCACAGACCTGCACCAATTCCCCCTGAGCGCAGCTCTGCATCTCCAGGCAGATGTCAACAAAGTTGAAGAAAGCTGGCACTTTTTTATGTTCGTTATGAGGCAGCAAAAGGTAAGTTTTGGGGGGCAACACCTTTATACATTGACTGACACAACTGCATTTAAATTGCGTGTGTGGTTCCATAAATTTTCTCGATGCTGTACGGATACTCTGTTTCAGGATCCTCTGGAAATGCCAGGCCATTGGAGATTTTTTCAGAATTTTAAAGCTCGGGCTGGCGCAATGTTGTTCCCAATCTCACATGTGCTGCAAAATGCATCCCCTCATGCAGGTGATGCATTTTTGGTGTGAGACTGAGCATTTTTAAATTCTGAAAAAATCTCCCATGGCCCGGCATTTCTGTATGATCCCACCTCGGCATACTTACCTACACAATGTCATCCATCCATGCATCACTCAAATACAAAATTCGTGCACAAAATTTACCCAACACTGAAACAGGTCCTGTGCAACAAAGTTTTTGGATGCAAGCAAACGACAGAAAATAAAAACTTACATTGATCGCTGTCTTTGCCTGTCATGGCCACGAGAAATGAGTCGAAATCTGTGAATCACAGCACGCAGCGGCCTGTCATTGAGATCCCTGGCAAGGAACTGTGCAAAACTGACTCGCACTGAGCCTTGAAAGATCCGTCTCAACTTGGGTTTGACCCCTGTGAAAAGTGATGAATCCAAATCTCCATATTCCTGGAAGAGGGCCATGCAGATGGAAATATCCAAGCTGAGCTAACTGTCCAGAAAATACTGCCAGAATGAAAATGGTCTCTTCCACAGTTTCTCAACACCTAAAGGCAAAGGGTCACGTTTTTCAATTGGACTTCACTGTTCCGATTGCTAACAGGGAAGCCCAAAAGTCATTGGCCTCAGCAAAAATGAAAACTAGCTATTTTTATCGTATGTACCTAGTTTGTAGGTACTGTGGAACTTTTTATAGCTCTAACCACACACAAAAGCATTTTATCGGAACTACCTTCACGTGCATATACATGGTAGCCCAAATGTATTTGGCTATTGGAAAAAGTTAAATTTGCATTTTTCCCCACTGATGCCATCTCTTTCTTCAGGGCAACAATTTCCAATTTAAGTCTTTGCATCCATGGTTTGAATTAGAAAAAGTTTCAGATCACAATAAAAACAGCACATTTGCATTTTTCCTTTGGCCAAATACTTTTGTGCTACCCTGTTTTTGGCAGTGTTATCACAGCAACGTGCACAAAAGTGCTAATTTTGTGCAAATAGGTTGGCGAAAATTTGAAAAACATGATGCCGAGGCTTGAACAAGAACAAGAAACAGCTAAATTCTTTTAAAACTGCAAGAGAGGAAGATGAATAATTATGTATGATAGAGGTCAGCCTCTTGTAGGTAGGTAGGCCTACCTAGAGCTGATGCAATGACCTGTTGAAGTTAGTTGGATAGCCAGCTAGTTCCTGTAGATTCTTATGCAAACAACAAATCATCTTTCTTGATACCAACGTAGGCCTATTTCCATTTTGTTACCTGTGCAAAATGGGTTGGCATCATGGTGACTAATTACAGATGGTAATTGGTGTATTCACACCATCTGTAATCATGCCTTCCGCCAGCTCCAAACTCATTCAACATGGTCATTCATGTCCACATCATGGTCATTCTTCATAGTCTGTGGTGCAGGTCAAATCAGTCTGGCTGATGGCTGTGTCATCAATCACACCACAACACAAAATGTCAAGAGATCAGAAAACAACAACAACATTGGCTCAGGTTATGACAGTAGCTGGGCACACAAGACATGAGAGCTCCTTTTTTCTTGTAAAAAATTCAACTGAAAGTTTCGGTTTAGTCCCACTCAAGACACTTTTGCTGGTTTCATGCATTTCAAATGCACGGCCTTAAAAAAGGAAAAGACAATAGCCCAGAAACTTTCTTATGCCCCTCTACAGGCCTCACAATTTTAAACATCGTTGGTACCTACGTAATGAAGTTGTTGGGAATAGTCGATAACTTGGCCTGATGGATCAAAAGACAGAGATAACTCACACATGCCAGCAAACCATAACATAACAAAAAGGTGAAAAGGACGACATTCAGAAAGCAGGACAATTTAAAGTGAGAATAAAGGCAACACCCCATCCTAATTCTACGCGTGGAAAATTTATAACACACTGTTCTCAAAATGTTTCCCAAAATGATTAGTCATTAATCCAGGGTTGGAAAAAGTTGTTTTGGGCCCTGTAGCAAGAATTTTGCACCTGGTGCCGGAAGATTATTTTCGTCCAGCGTTCACTTCCATGAAGAGCTTTTTTGCTCACCAGTTGCATTTTCGTCCACGATATTTTACGGGAGCGTAGGAACCCCATGCTCCGGACTTTTTTCAATTCCGCATGAATTGCTGTCATGACGATAATCCCTGCAAAGCATGAAAATTTCATGCTTTGCAGGATTAATATCTGTCCCTATCTGCTGTGTAATATCTGCATCTGTTTGTAATGTTATTCTGTATCTGTGTCTGCATATCAAAAAATTCAAATTCTTTCCAGCCTCTGAGAATGCCTTTCCAAATTAGGCCTATTCGTGCTGTGCTCATGACAACTTGTAATTCTGGCAGGAATCTGATGGTCTAACCTTCCTAAATGCATTCCAATTTCTCTTGATAATTTCATCTTCTTCCCTTGAAAAGGCAGTTGTTCTGAACACAATGCCCTCATCTCTTATTCTGGTTTTGTCTTCTTTTGTGAGCTTATCGTGGATCGAAAAGCTATGGTGGATCGGCGCCAGAGGCCAAGTGATGAGGATCTCAAGGCTCTGCAATGTCTAGATAGAAAGGAGATAGGTTTCACGATTTATTAGACAAGTAGGTAGGTACCAATTGGAGCTTTATCATCCAGACTGCATCAAGCATAAATTTCACGCTAAAAGGCCATAAATTGGTTCAAAAGGGCACATTCTAGAAAAAGGTGTTCACATGAAGCACATATCAATAACTATTGAAGTCAGTGTTGGTATTTGGTCAAAGATAAAAATGCTGTGTCTTCTTATGAATAGTGACTTCCTCGCCACACCGCGAAAAAGAACGTCCTGTGCAACGTGAGTGAAGTCATCTTCAAATTCAAATTGGCAAATCAGGGGTGTCAAACTGTGAATTTCATTTTTTTTAATTTTGCAATTTTTACTGACCTGTGAGCAAGGAAACATGCTGGTAATATAGTTTCCTGTCAAGAAGAACCCCACCAGCGCCTTGGATTGCTTATTCAGCTTCCCTACATCTCCCCAATTTACTCCAAAAGGTCAAAGGTTACTTTTGTTGGTTCGGTCGATTTTTGCTACTCAACTTGGTGCAAGGGACCTGACATTCGGCACAAATGTGGTGGGAGTCGATCTCTCGGGAAGCTCAGGCGCCGATTTTCGAAGTTGCCCACTGGTCGGGACTTCTGACCCCAAAAGGTCAAAGGTCACTTTTATTGGTTCGGTCAATTTTTGCCACTCAACTCGGTGCAGGCGACCTGAAATTCGGCACAGATGTGGTGGGAGTGGATCTCTTGGGAAGCTCTGGCGCCGATTTTCGAAGTTGCCCACCAGTCGGGACTTATGACCCCTAAAAGGTCGAAGGTCACTTTTCTTGGTTCGGTCGATTTTTGCCACTCAACTTGGTGCAAGCGACCTAAAATTCGGCACAGATGTGGTGGGAGTCGATCTCTAGGGAAGCTCAGGTGGCGATTTTCGAAGTTGCCCACCAGTCGGGACTTATGACCCCTAAAAGGTCGAAGGTCACTTTTCTTGGTTCGGTCGATTTTTGCCACTCAACTTGGCGCAAGCGACCTGAAATTCGGCACAGATGTGGTGGGAGTCGATCTCTAGGGAAGCTCAGGTGCCGATTTTCGAAGTTGCCCACCTGTTGGGATTTATGACCCCAAAAGGTCAAAGGTCACTTTTGTTGGTTCGGTCGATTTTTGCCACTCAACTTGGTGAAAGCGACCTGAAATTCGGCACAGATGTGGTGGGAGTCGATCTCTAGGGAAGGTCAGGCACCGCTTTTCGAAGTTGCCCACCCGTCGGGACTTATGACCCCAAAATTTCAAAGGTCACTTTTATTGGTTCGGTCGATTTTTGCCACTCAACTTGGTGCAAGCGACCTGAAATTCGGCACAGATGTGGTGGGAGTCGATCTCTTGGGAAGCTCAGGCGCCGATTTTCGAAGTTGCCCACCGGTCGGGACTTATGACCCCCAAAAGGTCAAAGGTCACTTTTATTGGTTCGGTCGATTTTTTCACTCAACTTGGTGCAAGCGACCTGAAATTCGGCACAGATGTGGTGGGAGTCGATTTCTTGGGAAACTCAGGCGCCGATTTTCGAAGTTGCCCACCGGTCGGGACTTATGACCCCCAAAAGGTCAAAGGTCACTTTTATTGGTTCGGTCGATTTTTGGCACTCAACTTGGTGCAAGCGACCTGAAATTCGGCACTGTAGGCCTACCTAGATCAGTGGGTGCCTGGACTATTCGTAGCAGGTGGTTGTTACATTTCGTCGTTAAAAATAATCGGCTTATAGCCATGAGGAAGAGCAGTTGCAAGTTGCAACTTTGCAATCTAATAATTTCAAATGTCTCAATTTCTTTTTTATCAAATCTATAATGTGACTTCAAATGTCTTAATAATTATTTCTCTTTTATCAATCAATAATAAATGTGGCACATCATCCATGCAAAGACGTTCCAAAGAGCTAACCATCCTCACTGGGATATGGGCTCTTTGATTTTTCTACTTTTACACTGGAGTACCCGCCAACCCCACTGGCAAAATTGGAGGATTCAACGTCCAGAGTCAGAAAATAAAAAGCTTTGGGGGGAACCTAAACAAATTCCAACTGGGGTGATGTTGTGCAACACTCTTCATGAGAAATCATTTCTAGATATCTGGTCTCGTAGCCTATTGTGCTCCTCCCATCTAGCAGGGTGCGGCTCCATTTTTAAAACCAAGGTATCGCAAGATTGGTCAAAAGGGTTCAACTTCAACATTTCCAGCTACAAAAAAAATGAGAAGATGGTCCACATCATCTCTTCACATTTATTGTTTTGCAAATACGAGGTGCAGATTTCTATTTGTTTATTTAAGATACAATGGGAGGCGGAATCCCGATTCTCACTGGCATTATTGTTAAACTTTGCCAGTATGGCCCATACGCTCAATGAGCATAAAATTGGCCAGCTAATATGCCCAATGTGAAAGCATTGGGCAATTTTGCATTCTGGCCACAGTGTGTCAGTTGACATAGATAGTAGACCATACTCCCTATGGGGCCATATGGCCTCCATTACACCACTGCCTGGTGCCTAGGCTGCGAAATCGAACTTGACTCTCACTCAAGTCAGTGATCTTCGATGGATAAATACCAAACATGATGAAATGTCTGGGCACACCTCACCTGGATGTCATCATAATCAGCTTCTGTGTTGATCTGACTGAGTTTGTCATCAATTTCATCCTCATCGGAAATATCATCACAATCTCTTTGACTGGGCATGGTTAAACAGCATGCTATGCAAAAACATTGTTTTGCAAATGAGAGCCTGCCTGTGCAAAATAATGTGTGCAATGCTGCAAAAATAGGTACCTACACATCGAGGCTAAAAACGTTGAGGCTATCCAAAAACAATATGAATTTCAAATTATTAAAAGTCATGGACTTATCAACCTATCTTATTTTCAAAAACTTGACGACTTGAAGAAACCTAAAGGCCCAAAAATCCCAAAAATATGTTTTCATGCCATGCAAGGAGTTACTGCCAGAAATGAGCAAGAGTTCTTGAATCAACAGAACAAAAGTGAAATGATGCTGGTGGGTAAGACCTCTAGGATCACCTAGTGTCATGGATAATCTGAAACATGGTGCATTTTGCAAGAAAAATGCATGCCGATCTACATTTTTCGAAACTATAGCAGGGACAAATGATAAAAAACCGCCGGCCCTTGTAGGAAGTGTATTTTTTTGAAGCTCAAAGTAGGGGTGTGCGA
Source organism: Sinentomon sp. SZTP_YWyxl (assembly GCA_030068105.1). Classification (NCBI taxonomy): domain Eukaryota; kingdom Metazoa; phylum Arthropoda; class Protura; order Sinentomata; family Sinentomidae; genus Sinentomon; species Sinentomon sp. SZTP_YWyxl. The sequence continues at coordinate 13,420 of JASGXE010008956.1, forward strand.
ATCCTTTCGAATCCAGAAATCTCGAATCCGAATCTCTTTTTTCCAGAAGCTCGAATCCGAATCCCGGTGGGAAAATCGAACCCGAATCCGAATCCTAAAAAAAATCTCGAATCCGAATCCACTCGAATCCAAATGGGCTCGAATCCGAATCCTCCTCGAATCCCAGAATAGGGGTAGATGCCAACAGTAGGTAGGTACTTTTCTGCGGGGTGTTCTAATTTATTTGCACCACTTACCAGTTTCCACATTGTTTTCAAATCATGATTATCAATGCAACTGTTGAATAAAAAAATAATGTTCAAGTGGCAGTGTTACCTATGAGATTCATGGGAGGGAGGTTTTCTGCGATACCAAGTTGAACATTTTTCTCCCATTTTATGTAGGCACCATATTATGTAGATTCTTTGTACCAACTAGGTAGCAGGTAAGGTAGGTCTAGGTATGTAGTAGTATGAGTGTACCGGATGGCAAAAGGCCTCGCACACATTGCAAGTTCCACAGCCATCACTTTGTTGCATCCCGCATAAATTTGCTCACATGCTGCTCTGCGCCACTGTTCAATCGATATGTCAGAGCATGAACTGGCTTCAAATTCAGATCTGACAGGAGACAACACAGGGCCACAGGGCTCTGCGATCAGTGTTTTTTTGCATTGAATCAAATATCAAATAGACGACAGAGGACGTAAAAATTTGAATTCGAATTGAATCGAATACTCGCCTGAAAAACTCGAATACCTATGTATCGAATTCAAATAAATAGGAAGTCGAATAATTTTCAGAATTTGACCGACGTAAGGTGCCTAAGTAACTCGATTGACCAATTTTGCTTTTCTCTTTGTGGTTCGAAAAACACACACTGGAAATCCAAGAATAGTAAAATCATTGTTGTAGTCTCATCTAGAAATCATAGAATAAAGTAGGTACCTACATAGTCATCTTTCTCTGGTAGGTACCTACCTAATCATGGAATAGGAAAGCAGGTGACAGGTGATAGGTACCTCCTGGCTCCTACCTCCTAACCAATTTTCTCTTAAAATTATTGTATAAAGAATCCATTATGCGTTGGGTGTTTTGCATTGCCTTAGTTTTTGGCCTGTCATAGGCTACACTATTTGGAACAATGAAGAGAATATGAAAACCAACCAGATAGAGCAGCACAGGCTTAGATTTGAGCATCTGCTACAAAAATGGAAACCCTTTTTTTATGCATTGACTCTTTGATCGGCCGATGTCGGTCGCTGCCAGCAGCTTGTGCCGGTCACTGATTCAGAAGCCGGTGTCTTAAGCAGTTTATTCAGCAGCCAGCATCGATAGATGTCAGCAGCCGATGCCGTCGGTGTCAGCAGCCGGTGTCGGTCCGAGTTGGCAGCCAGCCGATTTGGTCACTGATTCAGCAATGGGTGAAGGTCGCTGATTCAGCAGTCGATGGTGGTTGCTGATTCAGCAGCCGATGCCAGTCGCTGAATCAGAAGTTGGTGTCGGTCGCCGATTTACCTAACAGCCGGTGTCGGTCGCTGATAATGCACTCTGCGGCCAGTGTCAGTCACTGATTCAGTAGTTGATAAATTTCCAATTATCCTTTGGGCAGGGTATATGATTAATAACAGTTCTCACCTTTGATCCCATTGGACCGCTGCCCGTCGTTCACTTCTCATCAATGGTTGACTACGATCGTTGCGGTTTGCACATCAAACCTCGTCAGGTCATAAACACTGAAACATGATCAGGAGGAGTTGGTGTTGAAATGAATGCCGAAAGTTTGAAGAATGATGTTGCCAAGTGTCGAAGGTTAAAATTGCAGGGTGCCATGCTGAGAAGCTGATGGTGCCAGAGTCGGTCACAGCAGATGTTATTGATTCAGTAGTTGGTGTAGGTCACTGCAGTCAGCAGACAGTTTTGCTCATTGATGTCCGCAGCTAATGTCGGTTACAGATTGAGATAACACGTGTCGGTCTTACCCAATGTCGCTGGTGATGTCGGTCGCCAATTCAGCAGCCGTGTCGTTTGCTGGTAAAATGGCTGGTGTCAATTGCTGATTCAGCAGCCGGAGTCGGATTGCTGATTCAGCAGTAACTGCTGTTAGCAGAAGCAGATAGTGTCTCTCACGGGTGTGACTAAAACACCTGACGCCTAACACCTGACGCCTGACGCCTAACAGTGACTAAAACACCTGACGCCTGACACCTGACGCCTGACAAGCAGGGATGTCCAACTTTTTTTTCAAAATGCTTTTTTGCTGCCTCTGAGACACCTCTGACAACTGCGCAAGTCATTCTGACAACGCCTGACGCCATATCGCGCCTTCTGCACTCTTCTGACGTCTCTGCAAGCCTTTATTACCATGCCTGACGGCAAATCGCGCCTTCTGACACTCTTCTGACGCCTTGGCAAGCATTTCTAACCATGCCTGACAGCAAACTGATCCTTCTGACACTCTTCTGACACCTTGGCAAGCATTTCTAACCACACCTGACGGCAAATAGAGCCTTCTGACACTCTTCTGACACCTTGGCAAGCATTTCTAACCACGCCTGACAGCAAATTGAGCCTTCTGACACTCATCTGACGCCTTGGCAAGCATTTCTAACCACGCCTGACAGCAAATTGAGCCTTCTGACACTCATCTGACGCCTTGGCAAGCCTTTCTAACCACGCCTGACAGCAAACTGATCCTGCTGACACTCTTCTGACACCTTGACCTTGGTGAGCATTTCTAACCACGCCTGACAGCAAACAGATCCTTCTGACACCTTGGCA
>JASGXE010008957.1:0-16085 GCA_030068105.1 Sinentomon sp. SZTP_YWyxl
GGACTGTCCGATTGTAAGGAGCAACGGATACTGTCCTCCGAAACTGCCAACTTCTTTGGGCTCGTAGTAGAGTTGAGCTGCAAGATCTTCAATTCTCTTCTTTGCAAGAGCTGATCCGCTCTCCTGCTCCTTCTTCTCCTCCGCTGGAGGAATATTGGTCTGTAAATGTTGTAGATCCTTCCTTGCAACCATTATCGTAATGATTATTTATCCAATCGCGGAGAGAGTAGGCACGAAACCATCCAACCGCGTCCATGAATATACTAACAGGAAGACTATTATTAGTGTCATTTGCTACAGATGATCGACTGTCTTCCCGTATTTCGAGAAGTTTGGCGTTTATTTCTTCATCGCAAACAAAACGAATCGTGTATCCGTTCCCGATACTCCAAATATCGTTCTTAGATGCCGAACAATCAACGTTCTTGCCGAAGGGAATCGGTTTAAACTGTCCCGCAATCTATCTATTGTAGCTCGCTATTCTATGCCACTGAAGAAGAGTTAGATTTAGCGATATCGACGACGACGACGAGGGTGTAGCTGATTTCTGGAGATCACATAAGTTGGTTGTTTTGATTCTTCTCGATTCACGTTCTACGGTGTTGTTCAAGATCACACGAGCTGATTCCGAGAGATGAGAATGATTCGTACAACATATCGCGAGAATGTTCTGTTTGTGACCGAGAGGATGACAACAAGAGGTTGTCGTCGTTGTTATCGTAGTGATATTCTGATCGATAGATGTATCCTCGATCCTATTATAAAAATGAACCTAAACAGTCCACGTCAGCACCACGACTAAACACCTATCAAAACACATATCGCTGCGATAGCTACGATTTTCTTCCAGCTACGTCGTAAAACTGACAACGATTCGTTCGATCGAGACGACAGTAAACAGCAGACTCTCCATCTGATCCAATCCGTTAGAGATGAAGCCATGGTGTGCTTTGAGATGTTGAGCGCAAGAAACTAGTACGCAAACTGAACGATGATATGATGAGGTGCTCCCTTTTATAAGATTATATGCGCACTCGACGTTATGATGTCTGCTTGCGCTCATAAGAGTGCTTGACTTTTTTCATTTCGCTCTCTCTCTCATGCGCTCGCACTTCTCGCTCGGCGTGCGGGCCCGGTCCTGCACGTTGGCATCTCAGAGCCTTTTTTTTAGACTCTTCAAGCGGTGCTGCTCTCAACTGCTCTGTGTGCTTACTTCTCTTTTCTTTTGAGCTATCTCTTCTCGCTTATCGTGTGGGCCCGGTCCTGCACGTTGGCGTCTGCACGCGAGATTGCACATTGCACGTCGCCCTCTGGGAACCTTTTTCTGCCCTCATCGTCGACGATGAGCTCGTGCTCCAGTAATTAGAGAATCGCTTGAGAGAATTCTGCCCTGGCCCATGCCCGTGTCAGTCAGCCTATATGTATATACTACTAGGGTTGACGCCCAGAACTCGTTTTGAACAATGCACTTTCCCAGGCCAATCCAGGCATGACGTTGAGGATGCACTTTGAAGGAGCAAATTGAAACTGCAACGACTGGATTAAAGGGACAACACATATTTTGCTGCGCATATGTGTCGTGCTGATTACTGTGACGGGCCAGAAAAGCGTCGTCAAAAAGGGAAAATTATCAAATATCACAACGGAACACCATTAGGAGCAATGCCGATAAACATGCAAGATTCGATTAAAAATTGGCAGCAGGAAAGAAAAGTGGCGTTGTCGATGATTTTTTGCCAGCTGTGCGGCAGGCTATTTCTGATTTCAATCGGTGCGGTAGGCTACTGTTGATCTGCGTCCGATTTTTCGGCATGATGTGGGCTTTTTGGAATATCGTCAATATCAAACTCGCGTAATCCCCAAAAACACCTTGCTGGAAGAGTGCCTGGCTGACAGAAACTCAAGATGGAGTTGGCCCAAAGCACCGCAGGGCGCTGATGAAAGCTATATGGATTTGCCAGGCCAAATGAATCGTTTATTCGGCTTTGAGAAAAACCAGGGGGTTATGGACAACCAATGCCTGGCAACATGATCCCATTTCAAATTATAATTCTGCTGACTGGGCACACGTGCACCGTCGATAGGAATCTGAAAATTTCGAAGCAAAATTAATTGCCAGCAAAATTGCATCCATGTTCTCTTACCATGCACTTGGACTCCTGCATGAGCCCACTGCAAAGGAAAAGTCATCCAATGTCTCTTCGTAACCATCGTCTATTAATTAAAACTGGCAAGCAGCATCGACTGGGATTTGAAAGGTCCGATCATTGTTGCAAAGCACTGGGTTCACAGCTTTTCGCCTCCAGCGCAATCTCCGCTCCGATGCCATTTGGTTGCACTGCTTTCATTTCTGCCGAGACACATTTGCGCCCGTCTTTCAACTCTGCGACTCGATTTGCAAATTGTTTTGGCTTTTATAGTCCGTTGGTGTATCCCGCATATTCTGTCTCATTGTCAACGCTCGCAGCTTGGTGGCTTCGCTGTTAGGTTCACACCACATCCATAGGTCGCGGAATAAATCATTCCAACGAAAAACCGGTAAATTCTTCTGAGCAAAGCATGTTTCAGGAACGCATCGGATTTCACTCACCATACTTTTCTATTGACGTCGACTTCTGGGCCTCTTTTGCTTCAAGCTTTCTCCATACGTATTTTGTGTTTTGAAAAACACTGTTCTCGCCAAGCTGCTTTATAAAGCTAGTTCTGGATGTTCGAATGAAAATTTTTTATTCGTGTATTGTTTTTTGTTTGAGTTTAAGTTTAAAGTTATATTGTTATTTAAATTCCCAACTTTTCCTGATGTCGTGTCACCACTGTCGGTATGATTCCGGTGTGCAGCCTGTCCGTTACACGGTTTTTTCATTTTCGAGCTTTCCGGGATGTCCTGTGAATTCCGCCGGCGGACTTAATGTACTCATGCATGTAAAACATTGCAGCCGTTGAGAATTTGGCAAAAAGTCCATGCTGCAGAAATTAAAGATCCTCTTTGATGACAGGTCGAAATCTGACACCGCCAGAACGCATTGTTTAATTTCTCCCGCCTGTACAAGATGAAAAGAAAGAAAAAAACGTTTCGGAGGCAACAGGTAAATGGGAAAAAGAAATGTGTGGGTACATTAATTCCGCCGCCACTTTGCACTCTCGTGTTTGTGAAGAATGTTTTCAGTTTACTCTTGTCAGAACTCAGAATAGCCCCACACTCCGGGTATACCATCGTTTGCGCACCGCCATATCGCCGTTCTATTTCGTCTTTGCGATGTTATAAAGATAGTGTTTTTTCCATTTTTTCGATTTGTGGATTTCGCGATCCCAATACATGTTTCAAAATTTAGTTTTTTTGTTTAAGTCATCGGGGGTAAACACCCTGCGCCCCCTTTCTAAAGCTACAAAATGCTCTCAAACCAATTACGCTTTTTCTATTTTATACTTTCGAGTTTTTCGGGACGTCTTGCAGATTTTTTATATTGGAAAAGATTTGTGTTTCCTGAATCTAGTTCACCCTCCATGAACGCTCTCGGTCTCCCAACTCATGCGCCCACGCTCTGCCAGCTGTAATAGTTAACTAGAAAAGTGTCAATTCACCATATTCGAGAAATGGTGGTGCGGTGCAAATGTGCAGCGGCGAGAAAATTACGCATGACATGAGTACCTACATGCCGGTTTTTTGATCTTTCAAAGAAAACTGGGAGAGTTGTGTTGTTTTCGGATTCAAGAAATCGGATTTTGTTACACGGAAATATGCGTCAAATCAGTGATGAATGACCAATTTTGATGGGATCGAGATTTTCCTGAAAATTCGAGAGAGAAAAGAGACGAATGTGGTGCTACGAATACGCATCCCTGTTCGATTTTCGTGCCGCGCCTTCTTTACTTGGACCAACAACACACACACACACACACACACACACACACACACACACACACACACACACACACACACACACACACACACACACACACACCACCACACACACACACACCACACACACCACACACCACACACACACACACACACACACACACACACACACACACACACACACACACACACACACACACACACACACACACACACACACACACACACACACTCACGCACGCACGCACGCACGCACTCACACACACACACACACACACACACGCACGCACGCACCACACACACACACACACACACACACACACACAAAATGCGAATTGCAGCTTTGCTGACGTTGACGTATGCAATTTGCAAATTACCGATTTTCCCAAGTTCAAAAGTGTCTTTTCAAAAGTATGTTTGTTCAAAAGTGTATTGGTTCAAAAGTGATATCATTTTTTATGATTTACGATGGTTGGCTGTATTTGCACACGTTGCATTTTTTCTTTTTCATCTGTAGATTAACAATGCCTCGGAATTCATTCTGATGGACTGGTACTGCTGTAGCTAAAACAATAAAATGACGATTGAGATCTATTGTGAGGCCTTTCTTGGGTTATTTGACAGGATTCCGTGATGATTTTCTTCAAAGGCGGTGGACGGACTGATGTGATATGGAAACATTCAGCCGTCTTAGCCTTCTTGGTGCTGGTTGTCGTCGGCCTTTGTGTGCATTTCATGGCCAAAAATGCCGTGCAGTAAAGAAACTCGCTGGCTATGCTGGGCGGCATTACAGAGCAAAATATCACGACTATCAGAATTCGAAACCACTTCGGGATTTTCTGGACGCCACGGAAATACAGCTGCCTGGAGACCTGAGGGCGACGGCGCTCTCATTCAAGATAACTGACGCCATCAGGGAAATCAACGAAAGGATAAAGAACAGCGTGGATATCGTCGAAAATCCCGAACAAGCATACTTGTTCCCGGAATACTTTGAAGGATCGTATGATAAGCTGGATAAGCTGCTGGGATTTGTCTCAGGACTCGACGTCGACGACAAAGACATCAGGAGCGCAACGCTGGACGCATGCATGAGCAACTTCAGATACAGGGAGGTTCCACTTCGAAACAGCAAGACTCTTAGAAAATTCATTCAAAGTTTTAATGATAAAGAAATACAGTAAGTCAGATTTTGACTGTGCTTGGAATGTTGTGGATATTCGGTATAGCCTAAGTCCGATTTTGACTTCGCTAGGAACATTGTCGATTTTGTTGCAGTATGTCCAATTTTGACTGCACTTGCAACGATGTGGATAAGTCCGATTTTTCGGTAAGTCCGATTTGATTTCGCATGGAAAGTTGTCTGTTTTTATGCGGCAAATCTGATTTCGACTGCCCTTCGGATTTTCATACGGTAAGACCGATTTAGACTGAGCTTGGAATGTTGTGATTCTATTAAGGTATACTCGGTTTTGACTGCACTTCGAACGTTGCGGATTTTAATACAGTGAGCCCGATTTTGACTGCGCTTGGAACGTTTAGGTTTATAAAATGGTAAATCTGATTTTGTCTGCTCTACGAACGACTGTGGATTTTCATACGGTAAGGCCGATTTAGACTGAGCTTGGAATGTTGTGATTCTATTAAGGTATGCTCGGTTTTGACTGCGCTTAGAACGTTGCGGATTTTAATACAGTGAGCCCGATTTTGACTGCTCTTAGGAACGTTCAGGTTTTATAAAATGGTAATCTGATTTTGACTGCCATCCGACGTTGTGGATTTAACACAGTAAGCCCGATTTTGACTGCGCTTGCAACGCTGTGCATTTCAATACGGTGATTCCGAATTTGATTGAGCTTGGAACGTTGTGGATTTTAACAAGATGAGCCGGATTTTCACTGCGCTTGGAACATTGCAGATTCTATCCAGGAAGGGGCCTTGTTATACAGAAACTCAGCAATAAAAAGGTTAGGTATCTATCGACACCTCACTAAAATTTCGCTTTGCTTGCCCGAAACGTACTGGGTGTCCGGTTGAAGAAAATAAAACAGTTTCGGGAAGGTCCAAACAACAATGACACCCTTTTCCGGTTGAATTCGATTTGGAGCCCAAAATTTGGGCTGGGACCAGCGGGAAAACGTCTGAAAACCAGAAAATCCTACCTGTGTCGGTGTAAAGGTTTGGAACTTTTAGCTGGATCATTTCTGAACGTATAGGCAGAGATCTTTAAATAGGTATCCGTACTGCAGTTTCGATATACAGTACCTTTTTTATATCGTGCACATGCTGCATGATTTTTTGCGCGATTTATCGCGTCTTTGTTTTTGTAACTTTGTTGCCATTCCATTCGGCTGCTTGGAAGGCGATCATTGCAGGCGCGGTGCAGGGTGCGCTCTTTTTTATTGGCCATATTCAAGCGTCGTGTTTGACTGGACAGTTCGTCCGCCATCCAGATGCATACGTTTTTGCCAACTGCACCATACAGAAATTTTCTGATAGTGCCCATGCCTCCGCCAATACCAAGCCTAGAAGCTGTCACCCGCCCAGAAGCTGCCACCCACCTCCTGCAGTTTTCATGGCAGCAGAACCCCAGCAGCAGAAGCCATCTGCTTGATAAAAAAAATGGACCACCCAGTACTGAGGCTATAGGTGCTGTTGACCCAACCTTGAAAACTCGAGCAGCCAGCAGTCAGGCAAGCAATTAAATTAAAAAAGATAACGAAAAAGAAACGAGCAGAGCTCTCTCATTGGCAAAAGGTAGACGACCAGAGAGGTCATGCATGTGCACCGATTGTAAGCCTTACAATAGATACTAAAATGTTGCCAAATCAGCAGAGTTTGAGAAGAGTAAACGGAATTAACCTGTTAATAGCAATAGATACGTGTAAGAATACTCGGCCTTGAACATGGGCCGCCCTCCCAACCGAAATATGAACCGACCTCCTGTAGCCACTGAGCTCTACCCATTGTCTGATTGTTCTATGCTGGAAAGCGAATCATCGCCGTGCTCATAATCAGTCATCGCCGTGCATTCTGTTTACAAGAATGGTAAAATCCACCTGCGATTTTACCAAAAGTGGTCGGTTTCCGACACACGCAACTTCAATAGAAGGGCACTGTGCCAGCGATTTCGACTTTCGCCTGAATTTTCCTCATCTGATCCACGACGATCAGATGGAGAAAATTCCGGCGATCTACCGTTTTGCAATAGTGTTTTAAGTCAAATTGGCAATAGCGGAAAGCGGCTGTCCATGATCATGCAAGGAAAACACATTTCAATCCCAAAAGACAAAGCACACCATCCGACAAAGCAAAATTGCCCAATTGGAAATTCCGGCCAATGAACTTGGGGATTTCGAGCCCACATCTGGAAATTGGGGCCTCCGTGCGTATTTGACCACTGAATATTTTCGGCAGAGTTTGTTGAGGAGTACCCATTCCGAAAACGTGGGTATGTACGGGACACCACAATCAACGCCAAGGGTAACCACAAAAGTGAATTTTGTGTATTTTTGCCTTGTATCTCGGATCTCAGTAATGAGGGCTCAGAGCACATTTTGTCACTGAACAACTTCGATTCGCACACATGTATAACTCTCGATATGGTTTATGACCTGCAAATCAGAAACATACTGCAGGCCTACAGGTACCATAACCATTTACGTCGACGGCTGTGAGTCACACGACGATTTACCAAAACAAAAAAAACAATGCCAAAGACAAAAGAGCAGTTGTCAAAGCAAATCACGGTAAATTTTGACTGGTGCATGCGATGCGGCAAGAGATCATGGAACTTTTCCGAAAAGTATCTAGGTAATCCGGGTGGATTGCAGAGTGCAAAAAAACGACTAACGCTGGAGAATGAGAGATATACTGCTGGTTTTTACAAAAGGCCAGCGAACAGTCATTTGAAAATTGTTCACATTCAAATTGGTTTTTGTTTCAGAGATATCCGGAATACAATTGTTGTTGGTATGGGAACATTCTTCAGCGACATCGTCAACCTCTGTTTGTTCCGGGATAGGATGGACTCAATCGCTGGATATGCCGTGAAGGATGTGTCCGCTCTGCCGGCCTTTGATCATTTTTCTATAAGAGAGCTGATCAGGCGCTATTCAAAAGAAGAACAAACCCCCCTCGAAGATGAATCAGGTAGAGTGAGAAGAGGGCAGCTTCGTCAGTGGATCGACGAATTCCTTTCGTTCATTTCGAAGGAGAAATCGAGCAGAGGTCGCCTTGGGTGTTCCGTATTCCCAGATGGGAAGGATATCGGAGTCAGCAGTTCGATCGTTGCGGAAAGAAAAAGAAACGAAGTTAACACTAGTGAGAATGGTGGAATGGTGGAAAAGAGCGACGAATTCATCGAAAAGGAGACGACCGCGGAGAGACAAGACAACGAAGTCATGCCCAGAGGAAACAACATCTTTTACCTGGAGGAGTATCTGCAGAGGAAAGAGGACGAACTGTCCAAAGTGGAAAGTGATCTTGTCTCAAGTTACGAAGAATTGGCTTTCCCAGAAAAAACCAATGTCAAATCAGAGCCAAATTCCGGCAGCAGTCCGCAAAATGTGAAGCTCTCCACGCTCTTGTACGTTCTCTTAGGATTCACTCTGGGCAAAGACAGCTGGACAATTGAGGACATTAAACGTTTCAGGCTACTTGGGGATAAATTGTCTGACGCACTGTTGTCATACAGTGACCGGCTGGAAATATTTGCTGGAGCCTTCGCGAAAAAGGCAGCTCAGCAGATTTGCGACAGTCTGAGCGTCGACTTTGGCACCTATCAAAAAGATAATGGAAAATGGTATTCCAAGGATTTCATTAAAGAACTTAAAAACGACATTCAAAGCACTGCTGGAGAAGCGGGAATGGTGTTATCGAAATTGGAGGAATATTCGGAGATCGCCAACTTGCCACTCAACATGTTTGCTGCGCAGAGTGACAAAATAATCAAGCAACCACGGTGACTGGCATCATTTTTTGTTCTTTGTGGGTGGCTGACTTAAAACAAATCTTTCTGGCTGTATATTTGCCAGAAAAATCAGATTTTTGAAGAGGACTTTTTCTATTATCTGCATTTTGCATGCTGGAAGGGTATTTTGTGAAAACTTATTTTAAGCATATCTTACTGACAAATTTGTCTTTAAAAACCTCTCCAAGGATTTGAGCCCGGCCCTGGTTAACATATGGTACAAGTTGCCCATTTACAATTGAACAATCCGCAAACACTCCAAACGTTTAGTTGCACAGACGTCATCATTCGGAAAGAACCATTCAGTGGACGTCCGTATACTTGTTCAAAGGCAAAATCAATTGTGGATTCTGCCAGCTGAAGCGATGGTCTAGCGGTGAGGGCACAGGACTAGGATGCAAGAGACTGTGGAATCTGGGTCGCACCCCACATGTGGCGATTTTTCTCTTCTTTTTTGTAATAATTTCTTTCAAAGTCAAGAAATTAGGGAAAACGTGGCCCGCACAAAAATGTTTTGATAAGTTCGGGCGGTAAGGTATAAGGTCAGGGTTTATTAGGTTTAGGAAGAATATTCCATTCTTAGTGTTGGATATTAGTTTTTTCATGCTCTGAGGTCGGTGCACCTTAGGATTTTGTTAGTTTCGAAAACTCGCTGCCCGTAAGTCCAGAAATACCCTCAAAGGACAACTGCGAATGTTCAGGAAATTGAAAGAGGGCTTTTCTATAAAATTTCAGGGTCCCTCTTGCCCGTTTGTCTTTTCTTCACTTCAATTGCCAATCCCGCAAGCAAAGAAGAATTCAAGGAATCTTTTCATGCTGTTTATTGCGGAGTGGTCAAGCGCAGGTGAGAAAAACTCTCCGGAGAAAAGACCTGGAGAATCAGGAATGTGAACTGTAGAATCGCATGCTGTTTTGAAAAAAGCGGTTTCAAACACAGTTGCGTCGATCCGTCGTTGCAATTTTCGAGGATGTCCCACTCCCAAGAGAGCTACACGGCATAGGTGAAAATATTCACGCAACTTTTTGAAAACATTTTGCCCTTGCCCTTCTGGGACAGACAGGAGCAAACATGAACCCCACGTGATGATAGAAAATTAATTCTGTTCGTTTCAGCACAACGAACTTTTTTCTGTTGATGTTGTTTTACATGCACAGCTGTTAAAACCAAATGTAGCTCCCTCTCTATCCACCTCCACCCCCATTGGTGTGGAAATTATTCTCCAAGTACCCATAGCCAGAGTCCAACGTTCTTCTTGCTTCAGTTCAAAGTGAGACCACTTTATTTCAAAAGGGATTTTAGCAATTCGTCCTTTCTTGGGCATGCTATCCCGGTGATTGGAATTATCTCACAGCCAAAATCGTTGACCCGCCGAAATCAGTGCCTATTCCCCAGCGCAGGCTTTCAGTGCTTGAACGACTCTCCCAGTGTCAATTGAGACTCGGTGAGGCTCTTTGCTGCTTCTGCGTGGCATCTGTGTTATTTGATTCCTTGAATTGCTGTGTTTATTTTTATTGATTGTACTTGACCGCTATTAGCCAATGATTTATAAGAGTTTTTGTGATCGAATTACGACTGAATATTCTCGGTAGCTCGATGCAGTGTAATTGTATGCGCCATTCATTCATGCATGTCTGGGAAAAATGGTCATTTAAGCCTCTTTGTCTTATCGAAAATAGACAGTCCGCAAGTCACTGGAATGCCTTCCTTTTACGTATTAGGCTGCACTGCACACGATTATGCAAATCGGTAATTAGTAAAAACTTACGTTAAACAAGCAACTAAGATTATCACTCATCGTCAATTCGCGCCAGCTCTAATTGAGGACTGGAAACATTGTCGGACACACGGTCATCAGGCCTGTTGGTGTATGTACGTCTGATGTCGCCGTTGCGTATTTCGTCGCCTCAACGAACGTCGAATCCAGGCCGTTTTATGCTAATTGCTATGAGAATCAATTATATTTTTCGCCGGATTTTGACTGGACGTTGATCTATCGGTAGGACGAACTCATGCAAAGAATTTTTCGCGAAAGGCAAAAGTATACCTATTTTGGACACTTGCTGTATGGTTTTTGGAGTTACTTTGTCTCTGTTTCTTTGAGACTTCTGTTTTCGGGCAGTATCCGTGAAGGGTCTTGGCTCTTGTGGTTCTTTTTCCGGTAAATTCCAAAACAATCCTCAGTTCACTTTGTTGCTTTATTCTGCGCTTTTTCCAACATGTATAGCTGGCAGGTATGACAACTGCGCGCTGGTGAATAATGATCGGATAAAATAGTAAATCAACACAGTAATTCTTTTAGTCTACTAGGTGCGTTCTAAAAGTAATGTCCCTGTGTATATGATGCACTGTCCATATGTTTCTCTATTTTTGCGACATTTTCTAATGGCCTTTTCGAAATTCAGATGCCAAAAATTGGTTCCTGTGGAATTTTTCGTCGGATGAAAAAATGTTATACGTGTTAAGTCCTGTTCTGTTTTTTTTTTTGGGAAAGGAGATATCGAGCGCCGCTCAGCGGTTAAGTTTCTGACTTTAGCGCACATCAGCGTTCGGACTTTAGCGTGGGAATTGCGACTCGTATAGATCGCCTCCCGACAATACTCACTCCAAACTTCACGTCATTAATTAGTGGAAATGATGTGGATGGCCAGGTTGTTGTTTATTGTGTTGCAGAAAGTATCTCCAATAAATTATTTTGGAGTGCGCCAACATTTTTGTTTCAACTCATTTCCTTGCCGAAAAAGACCAAAATTTAACCGCACCCAACTGCGAGCTTTGGTGGCGAAGACTGATGGCGAAATCGCAATAAATATATTTTCAGATGAATTAATTCCTGTCTTTTCATTTCGCGGCTCCGCAGCTAGGTTTACAATCTGTACATTAGCGTGTTTGAAAACTCACATGTTGGCCAAACAGACGTTTCGCAATTAAACAAATCAAGAGAGTGTTTCTGAAAATTGAGATCGAAAAAGGCTGAAGGGCCTGCCATGGAAGTCAGACCAAGCATTGATAGTACGCTGCCAGCTTGCTGACAGTTCAGCAAGATGTATCGGACCTTATTTCCCTGCTAGAAAAGCTGAAGTGCCGCAGAACGGATACTGCCTCCGGAGAGAGTTCTGCCATTTTCTTAGCTTTGCTGCACTCTGAAGGACGCTTTAATCGTTTGAGCAGTTTAGAGCAAGAATGGACATTATGGACACAATAATATATGGTCAGAGAAGTTACCACGAATAGATGAGCATCCGAACTATTGCAAGAAGCCTTTCCGGAAGGGATCTTGCTTCCAGGTTGAAAGGTCATGCCCGCGAATTGAATTTTGTGGGTCGTCAAAATTACATTAAAGAATTGAATATTTTTATGCACTCGAAAAGTTTTCGAACATAACATTACGCGCATGGCGTCGGTTGCTGCAAAACGTCATAACACTTGTGTTAGATGTGAAACTCCATCAAGCTCTGTTGAAATTAGATTACACTTGCATTTGACTGGCATTCAAAATTTCTCCTATATTCGCATACATTACGCAGACTCTGTACTCTGTACGAGTAAGGTGGTGGAGTTCCTCCAAAAGATGCGCGTGGCCATCTGCAAAGTACACCGATCGCCGCAGTGTTGCATCAGGACTTCATGGATAAAACCTGTCGCATTTCCGGTACAGTTGCTATCTATCTGCAGTGCGATCCAATTCTAAAGCACGTTGGAGATGAAAAGTTTGACAAGACTGAATAAGCCCCGCCTCTGCTCTTTGCATTTTATCTAGACTTTGAATTTCCCTGGTGTTCATGAATTCCATAGAGTTCCCGCGTATCGACCGCTTTTATGCTGAGGGCGTGTTAGAGACCTCCCTCCCTTAACCTACCGCAGCACATTCATGCTTTAACTGTTTTAAATAACAGAATAGAACAATCACTCTTATGCCCTTCGACCAATTACAGCTGCACATTTGCCGGTAACGGACTGCAATTTTTAAAAATCGGAACCGATGCTGAACCGGGTGGTGCTCCTCTCATTATAATTTCGACAATCCGAATCCTACACAATACTCCATTGTTCGCACACCTTCGTTCTTTCCAAATTTGCATTCCCGTTCTCGGGAAAACGCAATAACCTATTGTTGGCCCATGGCAGGTCTAAAAAGTTACATTGCAGCATTGCTACGCTTCCTTCCTTTCATTCACAGTTGCATGGAACCTTGCCTGCAATTCCGTAGTTTTTCAATTCCTATTGTTCGAACACCTGGCCATCTGGTCTAAACATTGATACCTATACTCTAATTTTTTTACACACCTGCGTTCTTTTAAAAACACATTCTCATTTTGCACATTCTTTTCCCATTTCGCATTCCATTTACATTTCATGCACGCCAGCGGGGATTAATAGGCCCGCCTGATCGATCTGGAAAAATTACAATGCAGCATTGTTCTCGCCCTCTTCCGGGTGTGACAAAACGCTGAACCTGCTTGTCCTGCTTGTCTTGCTTGTCCTGCTGGAAACCTGCTTGTCCTGCTGGTAATGGTTAAATAGGTTAGGTTATTGTTAGATTAGGTTATCCTAACCTAAATTAACCTCACCTAACCTTAACCTAATCCTAAACTGGCCATTACCGTGCAGCAGGACAAGCAAGACAAGCAGGACAAGGAGGTTTAGCGTTTTAGTCACTTCCCCCTCTTCCTTTCATACACAATTCCATAATGAGTTTCAACTGCGTTTCCTTCGTTTTTCCAGTCATTTTGTTCTAACACCTAGCCGACCTAGAACAGTGCCCTGCGATTCGTTCCCCCTCGCATGCCAATCAAGCCGCTGTTTGGGAAACAACGCTGAAAAATGTTGAAATGCCATTGACCATTGTTTGAACACTTGCGTTCGTTTTTATCACGTTCCCGATGTCTGGAACTATCCATAGCCTTTTGTTTGAACACCTGGTCTCGAGTTAGACCCTATTTTTTTCACTCCCCCTCGCATTCGCATTTTTGGAATTGGACCGCAATCCTTTTTCATACCAATGCACACCACATTGGAAGTGGAAAAGGGAACCGGAAGTTCTGAGGTCACCCGTTGCATACTGAAAATCACAATGCACCAGATCCGTGGCAACATTCGGCGGCACGCTTGCTGCGCAAAGATTTCCAAAATCCTTGTTATTTAGGCCTCCATAAAAAAATTTGCGGTCGCCACCAGAGAATTGGCGCGAAAGAGAAGCACACATTTGCCAAATCAGCGACGTGCGATCGATAAAAGCTGCTAAAGGAAACCCAGAAATTGGCAGCACAGACGGTTGGAACTCCGCTTTAATGGTGAAATAAGGACGAGAATTCCTGTCGTCCAGAGTGGCTCAGTCGATAGAGCGACCAGCCCGGAAACGTTAGGGCCCCGATTTGAATCCCTGCATTCGGCGCAAGAAAATTTCAGTTTCATCGCAGAGTTTCTGGAGTGCTACAGGAAGCATGCACACCGAATGCGAGATCGCCCCATCAATCTGTTCCTGCAGAATCCCAGCGCATGCTCAATTGTTAGCACCCGTCGCATTTCTGGAGCCAAGACACAACAGCCAGCTCACAAACGCTTTTTGTTGATTCATATGTGTATATAGTTGATTTTTTACTCAAATAAATCAAATCTCTGCGGCGCATTTTTCATGAAAATCAACAACAATGCCTCTTCGTATCAAAACCCTGATGAAATTTCGGTAACAGTTTCAAAGACCTTCCTACCGCCTCAACCCCGCCTCAACCGCCTCAACCTCGTCAACCTCCTCAACCTCTTCAACCGCCTCAACCTCCACAACCGCCTCAACCTCCTCAATCGCCTCAACTGGATCCGCCAGAAATGATGAGGCGACAAGTTCCGGCAAGGTGCGCATGCGGCATGATGCATCGGTTTTTGAATCTGTTCTTTGACTTGGAGGCCCAGCGGACTTGGAGCTTGGAGGCCCAGCAGGAGAAGTCGTCGAGGTGGACGAGGCGAAAATTGGAAGGCGAAAATATAACGTCGGATGATTGGTGGACAACAATTGGCTGTTCGGAATGTACCTACGAAATGGGATACGGCCAAGTTCGCATTGTAAAATGTCCCAGCAACGAGAGAAGAGACGCATGGGCTGTTTTGTGACCAATCATCCGCAAGCATATTGAGCTTGGAGCCGTGATCATGAGTGATTGCTGGGCTGCATACTGTGGCCAAGTCACCATCGGATATCAACATCTTACTGTTAACCACACCTACAACTTTGTCGACAAGAACAACCTGGGCCCACACCCAGCATATCAAAGGACTTGGAAAGATGTCAAGAAAAAGAGAATGAGAGATGATATCAAGATGGAAAAAGAGAGATGTCAAGATGTCCGCAAGAATACAGGATATGAAAGATGCTTTCAATCACATTTTTTCTGTTCCTTTGTCTTTTGGTAAATCGAAACCGAAACAGCAAAATGCTGACAAGCAAAGAAAACATTCCTTGTTTCTGTTCCTGACAGTTTTCACGAGGTCCATAATCGTTTTTACCTTTTATCATGATCCGAAGAAAAAACAAATAAACAAATAAATACGTATGAGAGACAACAAACGTAAAAGAAAAACAACGAACGTACAACAGACTTAAAACCCCATGTGACATGCGCACCTTGCCAGAACCTGCTGCCTCAACCGCCTCAACATTTCTGACGGATCCAGTTGAGGCGGTTGAGGAGGTTGAGGCGGTTGAAGAGGTTGAGAGGTTGAGGCGGGGTTGAGGCGGTTGACAGGTCTGAAACTGTTGCCGAAATTTTATCCGAGGCAGCAGATTCCACCCTCAAAAGTTCCAAACAAGTTCATCATAATTATATTTTCCATTTTGGCAATTTTATATTTTCCCCTATTTTGTGGGGCCCGCAGTGAGCCGATCCAAATGCAAAAACAATGCGCATGCTGAAATATTCTACTTTCAGCTCGTTCCGGTCCTGGCTCCGACCTCGGGATGAGATGTGAATAATCATTTTTTTTTATTTTTTTTTATTTATTTATTTCATTTATTTATTTCAATTTTCCTCAAAACAGCTAAACAATAAATTTCCCCGCCTCTTTACCACAGAGCAGGCATCGGTATTCGACCAGCCAACAGCCCACCCAATGAAATTGGCTACTCATAACAGAAACAGTTGTGGTTGAGTGAGGAGATACCGGCGATACCGCAGCTCTGAAAAAGGTCGACCTGACAAGCTGATTGAATTGATTTGAATTTAATTTCTCGGTTTCCCCCATTACTACAAGCCAACAAGATT
>JASGXE010008958.1:0-16701 GCA_030068105.1 Sinentomon sp. SZTP_YWyxl
TGCCGGGGTAAAACGAGAAAAACAGTGGTGAAAGATTGTCAGTCAACTGAGCAAAATGCAGACCAGCGAGACACCGAGAGTAAGAACCCGCTACATGTTGATTTCGAGTGAGATTCGAAACGGCTTTGATGCAGAAAACAAGTCCAGGTAACAAGCTATGCAGCTGTCCACGACGCGGACAAGTGAGCGGTGGTCCGCAAGTGCAAGTTCGGTTATTTGGACCACATGCACTAATAATGACCGTTTTTGTCTTCTGATGTTTGCATAATCACCTTTTCTCTTTCGTCGGGGATTGATCTGCGTTCCCCGAAGCAAACCGCCAAGTCGATTTTTTAGTTTGCGCAGCAAGATTACTTCGCCAGGTGTGAGGACTTGCGGCAAGACCAATTGGCGAGGCATCCAAGTAAATTCGAGGGTCGAATGTGTGCAGTGAACATAATGAATGCATGTCTTCATGCAGCGGTTAACCTCTCTCGCAAATCTGTATTTTTGAATCTCAGAATCTCGAGGTCCCCTTCTTTTGCTGCTGGGTCAAATTTATGACAGATGCAGGGACCAATCTCTATTCACCGTGAAGACTTGGTGTGACTTGAATAAGAGTGAACAGGTGACAGGTGGAGGTGAGTTGCTAGTGAGAGCAGGTAAAGCACTCCTCCTGAGGTGCTCGTGGAGGGCGGGAATCCTCTCCAAAGTGTCTCTGAGCCACTGGGGCACTGGTCCACGGTTGGCGTGGCGAATTCCAATAACAAACTGTCGGCGCTGAGTAAAATTTTCTTTACCGTGGGCAACAAATCTGCGTCATGCATTCAATGACGTTTTGGCAATGGCGCCCACAATGTGCGAATCATGGAAATGAAATTGAATGCGCCCGGATGGAAAAAGAAATTGAATGCGCCTCATTATTTTAGAGGGCGAAGTCAATTTCCCAGAACAACGGGATTGAAATTCCGGATTCACGTGACCACTGGAAAGGGTGACGGCAGCAGACTTGATGCAAGTGTCGCACGCTTTTTGAGACCGGCTGAAGTGATGGACAACATTCGTGTGTTTATTTCGGACATAACATGATGTGGGCGACCCACGAGAATGAGAGAAAGTCGCTCCTGAGCATGTGGAAAACACAAAATTGATGGCTCACAAAATTATCCGACGTCAATTCGTTGTGGTTTGCAATCGGCGGAGTGGGAGTGATCGGCCCATGGGCCCATCACTTAATCTATGCCCATGGGTCAGTGACTCAAAATGGAAGAAAACCCGGGGAAAGTGAAGCATCCTCCCGGATTTTCGTTCGGACTCGCATTAAGCAGAGCAATAACACAGACCTCCGAGTTTTTTGGCCCAGAATCCCGCAACTTTTTGACGGATGCAAACGAACCCTTTGACCTCGGTCATATATTTCCCGGTGAATGTTGGTTTTTTAATCGTTTAGATTCCTGGAAAATGCCATGAACATACGAGCGAATGACAAAAAAGAACAAAGTGCAGATAACTAAAAATCAAGTTGACTGTTTTGATACGTACCAACGTGATTGATATTTCGCCGACTGACGTCAAAAGTGAGAGGTGAGATCTTGATGACCGTGTCACTACTGACTGCGTCGCTTCAAGTCCCATGAATCCCAACGCCGTTGGACCATCTCTCCACCCGCACAATGAAAAATGCCCACAGAAAGTTGAACTCTCGGTAAGTGTATAAAGCCATTGAACTGAACGAGCTATCACCATTGTTCTCTGATATACTTAAAGCTAACTAAACCTAACCTAACCTGTCCTAACACACCTTTCCTAACCTATCCTACCCTAACCACATCGTCCTCAACTTCCTATCCTATTTTGTCTACTTGAGCGTGTGTGAAAACTCGTCCAGTTCAGCTTTTTTCAAATGTCGGCAGGTGTTCCGAACTGCAACGAAGCCTTCTTCACTCACTGAATTGGGGCTGCTTTGGCCGAGCGTCGTTCGACGCGACGCGTCGCCAAACTTTCTTGCAAAAAATTTTGAAAGGGAGCCATCGCCAAACTTCTTTGCAAAAAATTTGAAGGGGAGCCATCGCCAAACGTCTGAACAAAAATTTTGAAGAGGTCCATCGCCAAACTTCTTTACAAAAATTTTGAGGGGGGTCATCGCCAAACTTCTTTGCAAAAAGTTTGAAGGGGGGCATCGCCAGACTTATTTGCAAAATTTTTGAAGGGGAGCCATCGCCAAACGTCTGAACAAAAATTTTGAAGAGGTCCATCGCCAAACTTCTTTACAAAAATTTTGAAGGGGGTCATCGCCAAACTTCTTTGCAAAAATTTTGAAGGGGAGCCATCGCCAAACGTCTGAACAAAAATTTTGAAGAGGTCCATCGCCAAACTTCTTTAGAAAAATTTTGAAGGGGGTCATCGCCAAACTTCTTTGCAAAAATTTTGAAGGGGAGCCATCGCCAAACGTCTGAACAAAAATTTTGAAGAGGTCCATCGCCAAACTTCTTTAGAAAAATTTTGAAGGGGGTCATCGCCAAACTTCTTTGCAAAATTTTGAAGGGGAGTCATCGCCAAACGTCTGAACAAAAATTTTGAAGAGGTCCATCGCCAAACTTCTTTAGAAAAATTTTGAAGGGGGTCATCGCCAAACTTCTTTGCAAAAATTTTGAAGGGGAGCCATCGCCAAACGTCTGAACAAAAATTTTGAAGAGGTCCATCGCCAAACTTCTTTAGAAAATTTTGAAGGGGGTCATCGCCAAACTTCTTTGCAAAAATTTTGAAGGGGAGCCATCGCCAAACGTCTGAACAAAAATTTTGAAGAGGTCCATCGCCAAACTTCTTTAGAAAAATTTTGAAGGGGGTCATCGCCAAACGTCTTTGCAAAAATTTTGAAGGGGAGCCATCGCCAAACGTCTGAACAAAAATTTTGAAGAGGTCCATCGCCACAACTTCTTTAGAAAAATTTTGAAGGGGGTCATCGCCAAACTTCTTTGCAAAAATTTTGAAGGGGAGCCATCGCCAAACGTCTGAACAAAAATTTTGAAGAGGTCCATCGCCAAACTTCTTTACAAAAATTTTGAAGGGGGTCATCGCCAAACTTCGTTGCAGAAATTTTGAAGGGGAGCCATCGCCAAACGTCTGAACAAAAATTTTGAAGAGGTCCATCGCCAAACTTCTTTAGAAAAATTTTGAAGGGGGTCATCGCCAAACTTCTTTGCAAAAATTTTGAAGGGGAGCCATCGCCAAACGTCTGAACAAAAATTTTGAAGAGGTCCATCGCCAAACTTCTTTAGAAAAATTTTGAAGGGGGTCATCGCCAAACTTCTTTGCAAAAATTTTGAAGGGAGCCATCGCCAAACGTCTGAACAAAAATTTTGAAGAGGTCCATCGCCAAACTTCTTTAGAAAAATTTTGAAGGGGGTCATCGCCAAACTTCTTTGCAAAAATTTTGAAGGGGAGCCATCGCCAAACGTCTGAACAAAAATTTTGAAGAGGTCCATCGCCAAACTTCTTTACAAAAATTTTGAAGGGGGTCATCGCCAAACTTCTTTGCAGAAATTTTGAAGGGGGTCATCGCCAGACTTATTTGCAAAAATTTTGAAGGGGAGCCATCGCCAAACGTCTGAACAAAAATTTTGAAGGGGTCCATCGCCAAACTTCTTTACAAAAATTTTGAAGAGGTCCATCGCCAAACTTCTTTGCAGAAATTTTGAAGGGGGTCATCGCCAGACTTATTTGCAAAATTTTTGAAGGGGGTCGTCCCCATTCCAGTGCCGCTTTCAAAATTCGAAACACACCAGGCAATCTTGCCATCGAACCTCTGTCAAAATATCTGAATTTGTTGATGTTTTTCAAGGCTTTTTTATGCACGAACTGTCAGGCAATAGAATGCTCTGCGAATTTCCAAATTCCAAACAAATCGCCAGAATTCGACCAATCAGGTGCTTACCCAAATTAAAACCGCGTTTACGACATCTAAAGCTAATCTAACCTAACCTTGCCAAACCTGACCCAACCTTTCCTCTTCCTGGTGTCAACAACTGCCACTGGTGTCAAAAAACATTTCGGTATTTTGAAAAACAGAAATATAAAATTTTTGCCGCAGGTGGATTCGAACCACCGCCACGGGTACCTCCGCAGCGGCATCATTCTGTCTAGACCACTCCGCCACAGAGGCTGCTGCCGGAAATCGCTTCGGAAAGGTGTATTCATGAAACTGTATTTGTAATTGCGTCATTTCGATTTTGCTCGCATCCGATTGGTCGAAATTTCTGGGGATTTGTTTGGAATTTAGAAATTAGCTGCCCTCACATCTGAATTCGTTCTCACATTTGCAAAGTTTACGCTAAATTGTTTCAAACCTCTTGCATCAAGCAAGGTCGGTGAACGTATAAAAGGCGTTTGCCGACCTTGATTGATAAAGAGGTTTGAAACAATTTTGCGTAAACTTTGCAAAAGACCTTTTGTACGCGTTCACCGATCTTGGTATCAATGAACTCACCCAAAATGCCTGTCAATTTGATTTTTGACATTGTCTGTTTGCAACAGTTTTTAGTTCGTTGGTTTGCACTTATACACATGTTCCTTCACTCCACCTGCTGTTGTGTGTAATGCAATGGAACCAACGATCTTTTGATCATTCCAAGCACAAGTAAAAATGTAAAAATTGGAGCTCAAAAGACCAATAAGACAAAATAAAGAACAAACGCGCGAGAATGAGTTTCCAATCGTTTCAATATGGTTTATATTTATAACCTTGCAGAATGTTGCTGCTTTGACATCACTATACTTACTCACGACATTCAAAATACCCGGCCTCAAGGAGATTTTTGTCAGATTTTGAAGCACGGGGCAATGTTATTCCCTATCTAGTAAGCGCTGTTAAATGCATTCCTTCATGTAATGTGTTTTGCGGCGCATAGAAATGAGGAATTACATTGCCCCGTGCTTCAAAAGCGTGAAAAAAATCGCCTATGGCCCGGGCATTCAGAACGAATTTATTTGGCGTTTTCACCTTGTCTTTAACGGTGAAACGGTCAGGAACGTTTTCAAAACACAGATGGAACTAGGCAAACTCCACAGAAAGGCAGGTTTTTGGAACTGATGGAAATCGTTGGTGATGCCAGTTAAACACACCTGAACATAGCTCATAGCTTCAGAAACAATAGCTTGCTCCGTTTTGTTTTTAAATGGCTGCATACATGACTTCTTGGACTTTGTTGTGCGGTTGGAATTTGGACATTGGTACAGTAGCGATGGAATTAATGTACCCATACATTAAAAAATTGCGACCGCTCAGATTTTGGCAAAAATTCCATTCTGCGGAAATCAAAGATCCTCTTTTGTTGCCGATGCCAAAATCTGACAGCTCTGGAACGCTTAGCCGAAATCTGGCGCTTTAATTTCTACCGACTGCGCTAGAATGAAAAGAAAGATAAAAAAAAAGTTACGGAGGCAACAGTTAAATGGGAAAACATGTGTGGATACATTAATTCCGCCGTCACGATACATGGCCAGTGGATTCGCTAACAATGGAGACTTTTTCCGGACACACAGGCAGTAGGTCGACAAGCAATAGGCGAACCCAAGCAGAAGGTTGACAACAACAACAAGCAGTGAGGGTATCAGGAATTTTGGTCAGGTTTGGGTAACGTCACATCAATCGAGAAAAAATAAAGGCAAGACGAACGATTAAATGACCTCTCGGAAGCTAAAGCTGACCTCCCGGAAGCTACTCGTAAGCTTGTTGTTTGGTATAGTGGCGGCGGAATTAATAACCGTATGAAATAACCGATTTTATTCAAATTTGGTGCACACGGGTTCCATTCTGTCGTGCATTCATTCAAAATTTCAATTTTCTAAGTCAAGTGGTTTTTGAGTTATGATGACAGTCAAAAAATAAAAAAGTTGGCGCGACTTTTGCAGCCAAGATCTCTGGAAACCCGGTAAAGATTTTTTCACTCATTCCGTACCAGTGTTAAAAAAATCGTCCTTTTTTGGTGGCAGAGCCCTTCAGATTTAACCCAAAATTACAAAAAAAAAAATACTTCCGAGTCATTTGCGGCATTCGTGTAAGACATCTTCCGAAAGAATTGCTCAAATCTTGGAGAAAAAATCACCGATTCTTGCTCGGTCGGCCAAAAGAGCAGTGCTTGAATGTCAATTTTACCTTTCAAGCATGAAGGACCGCTGAGAAAAAGCAATTTAAAGTTCGCAAAACATCAAAAATGAAAGCGGAAAAAGCGCGCCTTGAATTTTGTGCATTTTTCCAAGTAAATACACTCGTACATACATTTGTAAATACACTTGCAAATGTACTCGTTAAGTTTGGTGCCCATTCCTGTATTGGTTGAGGAGCAATCAAGATTTCCATGCGACACGTTTTCAAGGACGAAAACTTAATTTCAAATTTACAAAATCAGTTGGAAGAAGATATAACGTCAGATTTTCGATTGACTTTCGATTTTTCTAACTTTCCAAGTGTTTTCCAGCTTCCAATGTGGGCTCTGCACAAAATTCAAGGTGCGCTTTTTCCGCTTTCACTTTTTGATGTTTTACGAACTTTCGATAGCTTTTTCTCAGCAGTCCTTCATACTATGGTAAAATTGACATTCTTACTGAAAAAGCAGTGCTCTTTTGGCCGACTGAGCAAGGATCGTTGATTTTTTCCCCAAGTTTTCAGCAATTTTTCCGAAGATGTCCAATACACGAATGCAGCAAATACGAATGCAGCAAATGACTGAAATGCATATTTTTGTGAATTTTGGGTCAAATCTAAAAAGAGGGCTCTGCCGGCCAAAAAGGACATCCCTACGGTTTTGGTGGGTCTTGGAAGAGACATTCCAGTTGTAAAGGTAGGTTTTAAATCCATGTCTACTGTTGATCGGATGAAATCAGATCGCAGATTGCGAGTGTGTTGGAAAAACATACTTCTGTTTATTCATTCAGCTTGTTTAAACTACAGCAGAAACACGAACAAATTTGACTTGAATTGAACGCAGCCGAAGGGACGTCGACACCCAGAACACAACAGAATTGTGGCCCAAACAAGGAACAGACACAGACGGCCACTGAACACTTCAACACGAAAACAAAGCAAAAAAGACAGCAACACAACACTTTTTGGACAGGAAAAAAGCACAAGAAAAAAGCCATTAAATTATAGAAGGAAGAGGCGAAGAACTTTAGAACTGCCCTAATGTGTCTTGAAACTGTTCAGAAATGGAGGGGAAAAAAGCTCCTTTTTGCATCAACAATTCCGTTTTGCATTTTGGTTGGCCAATTTCGCGGACGTTTCGCTTTGGCACAATGGGATAAGCTACTGGCTGCACAGCTTGTTGAACGTGGGCGTTTATCATCCATTCGTTCACAACAATTGACGATGGAAATGCTGCCGTCAAATTCTTGGTGGTTCGCTGCAGAGAAGCTTCGATAACCACCAGCAGTTCATGGTTGGGAAGTTTGTGGACTTTCAATGCAGAGGCGGGGAGGACACTCATGGCAACGGGTGGGGGAGTGGCAAAAACAGCAATTGGCCAAAACGAACAACTGCACAAAACATCCTTGTGGACTTGTTTGTTTTTAGGAAACGCGTGTGCAGAAATTAGCGACTGACAAAAAAGATGCTGTCAATTCAACCATGATGGATAAAGTAGCATCCAGAGTGGGCTTCATGCACCCAGAGATGGTACACAGAATTTTTAACCGACAATCCCATCGGATGAGCCAATTTTTGTGCACGACAGATTCCATAGGCATACTACGAAAATTCAGTAAAGTTTAAAGGAACAATAATACATTGGTGGTCACCTGTCACCTGGGAAATAGTCGCCACAAACTTCAACGAACTACCGATGGTTCTCCCCATTATTTGTTGTGAAGTGAACCATCAAGAATTCGTTGAGAGCTTTTTGTCATTCGTGCGTTGCGATTGCGAGTTGGACAATAACGTTGTCCGTCCAATGCGAATACTGACACATGACTCAGTCAACTTTGCAGGGAAAAAAGAAAACGGAAGCGATACCGAATGAAGCAGAGAGAGGAATGACGATTCACTCAAAAGGCCCAAAACCCGGGTTTTACAAAAACCAAGATTTATAGCAGAACTCCAAAAATCCCACAGGACAAAATGCCTTCACTTTGTAGTGGTGTATTGACGGCAAGGACGTTGCATCTCGGCAAAATTTGGAGGCTTAGCCGGTTTGGGTTATGCAGAAATAACAGTCTCTCCTTCCCTGCTGCAACTGGAAAAAAGTCTTAAGTTTCGGTGACAACATCCAACCGCATTTGCAACAACAAGCGCTCATTTCATGCAACAATTGATTGGATAGTTATCCAAGCCTGATCTTGCGATGTCCAAGGCAGGCACAATCGATGACAGTGGTTGAATAACTCGAGAATAACCAGGTAAAATAACCGACTCAGTAGCAGCAACATTTGGTGTAACCAATTTCCCGGATGTGATTAAGGCTCTGGAAAACGTTCCCCCCGAAGTTGACGTATCCACTTGCAGCTGCCGATTGCGAAGTTCAAGTGAGAACAGTTCGGCGCTTCAACGAAATTTGATCAAGGATGCACGAATTGGCAAATAACAAAAAGGCGAAAGGGGAGTTTGAAGGACACTAAGGATTTTGCATTTTTGGTATTCCACTTACATGGATGGCCTGTTTTAGCTTAAAATCCAAAAACACTTGCTCATAGAGAAGACTAGCGCGCAGTGATGATTTTGTATGACCCAAATTTGATGACAGTTTAGCGAAATCAAAGCACAATTGGGCATCACAAAAGGATATGCAGTCTGGGATGAAAGATCCGTCCAGGAGACAGGATTACAAGTGAACGAGACACGAAGAACATAAGAAGGCTACTGAAATTATATAGTCTGCATCGGAAACATTTCTAAAATGTGACTGAACTTAGCCCGTGTCTATTTACATTCTTGCAGGGGGCTTTATGCACCAAGAGAATAGTTCGGGACAGAGAAACGAAATATATTTCACAGAGAACACTAGCCGTCTATTTCGCGTAGGTACTAACATCGAAACTGCATCGGATACTTCGCTCGAGTTTGTCTATTATTCGTTGTTCGCAAAAATAATATCACTGTTTACGTTCAAATATCTCAAAAACGCAGAACACAACCGCACTTCCAAGACTCGTCAGGCAAACACTTGTATCACCATGTGATCACATGCGCCGCATTCATGTATGACGCAGCCTAGCAGTCCCCAAGACGCACCCTTAACAGCCCCTTAAATACAAGCCTCTCAGCATACAAAATTCAGCCAAATATCGGCGCTGTTGTAACAAAATGGACGGCCAATTTCACAGTTATTTGAGTAAGATCGTGTACAGTGGAGTAGTGATTACTTGACTTATTCTGCGCACGTGAGTGGGACACAATGGCAACAGCGAGGACTTTTCAAACTGTCTGCATTCACAACGAAGACTTCCTCTGGAGCGACATGACCAAGAGACACAGTGACGAGAACATGGCCACCACACCCATGGCCGACGGTTGAATCGACACGGCTCCGCTGATGACCCCGCAGCCGAGCCTGTTTCCAGCGTGACCTGTGGTGTTGCTGTCGGCGTGACCTCCGAGGCCGAGGTCGTCCTCGCGCTCGTGGACGACGATCGACTTGCCGACGATGCTGTGGTCTCCTTCCAGCTTGATGATGGTGTCGACAAAGTCGAAAGTGGCCACTCCGCTGGATTCGGCGTTGATGTTGCCGAGGTCACCCACGTGTCGATGCTTCTCGTCGTTTGACCTGCTGCCGTGCGCCACCTGCGGGGGAGGGGGAGGGGTAGAAAAACGTTTATGAAACATTCTGAGCGGAAAAAAAGACCCAAAAGCCTGCAGGTTTTCTTATTTTGATTTGAGAACTTTCACCTGGGAAGTCTTTTGTTGGGGAGCGTTGCGGTAAGTTTGCAAACGTCAGGTGTGGGCGGCTCTGTTATAAGCAGAATCATTTTGGGTGGGCAAGCTGATGTCAAAAGACGCTGGTATGTGGTCTGTTGGTTGACAACTTAACGCCATGGTGCCGCACTGTTTTTGGCAAGCAACGAGCAAGATTTACGAAAAAACCGCCAACCTGGGAAATAAATTTTACACCAATAGACTTTCAACACCACCAATTAACGTCTCTCAAAAAAAATTTAACACAAACTCGTTAACATGTTAACCTCCGGGAACACTAAATAATGTTATAGGCTACTCATTAAAAAGCTAACTCATGATGGGAGCACAAATGTTCATTAACTCAGTTAACCCCTGGGAAATTTCCGAAATTTTCCAATGGTTATCTGAGTTAATGAACATTAATATCCGCAAAAAGAGCACATGCGGTTTTACCCAAGGCATCTATACTCAACCTGACCACCCATCCACTTTCGTGTATGCCTATACCTCCAATCCTATATGTCCTCCGAACCCAACCTGGGATGTAATGTGAACGAAAGATCATTTCAAGAACGGCTGAATTTTCTCATGAAATACGGGGGCTTTCTTGCCTGCCCAAACACAATTTCGCATGAAATTTTGCGACTAAACGACCAGTCCGCAAGACTTTCTCCCACACGGCTGGCCAATGGGTCGAACCATGCATGGGAGTGATATACCCATTCGTGATAAGACGACGTAACGGCCGGCTAAAAATTTTTTCTGACCTTGTTTTCCAAAAATGCCCTGTTCCGCTTCCTTTCTGCTATTGCCTGAAGTCTGTGCAACGCCGTTCCGACCACGGGTTTTGTTTTTCATATCCAACACCCATAGGCACAATTTTCTTCAGAATTCATTTTTTTCCAAAAACAATAAGAGAATGGAATTCCCTTCACGGTCCATCTAGGTTGTTTCCAAAGCACTCCTGAGGCACTTCCTCCAAAAAGAGACATTTTGGATTTCTCTCCCCCATCAAAAATTCCGTTCATCACTGAAACGGGAGCCTTTTCTCAAGCGTTTCAAGCATGATGAATCTGTTACCATTTGTTAAAACTTAGAACTTTTTGTTTGGTTTTAACTCAATTTGACGATGTTTTAAACGGATGTGTAAGTACTTTGGAGAGGTGTGCTCCCTGTCCCCAAAGTTCTTTGGGGCAGTATTGTGTTTTTCAAATTTAAAATTAAAATTACAATTAAATCTCGCGATTGGGACTGCGTCCTGACACATCCATCCCCAACTCTGACGTCATGCATGACGCACTGTTCAGGAAAAAAGCTAGGCTCTTTGCCTTACACCAATTTCGCTGCTAATTAATAGGCTGTACAGCTAAGGTTCAACGAAACTCATTTGGGGACCTTGATAGTTGACATGCAACGCACAAAAAAACGCTTTTCACTTCTCTAAACGTTCAACACGTGTTGCCATTTGTGGAGGACAGATGGGCATAGTCGTGTGCCAATCTGCTGTAATGGTCTTTTAATCGAATAAAACATTTGTCATTTCCAT
This sequence comes from Sinentomon sp. SZTP_YWyxl, assembly GCA_030068105.1. NCBI lineage: Eukaryota > Metazoa > Arthropoda > Protura > Sinentomata > Sinentomidae > Sinentomon > Sinentomon sp. SZTP_YWyxl. The sequence goes on from JASGXE010008958.1 coordinate 11,412, forward strand.
TAGCATGTCTGCGGGCGGATGGAAAGATCTTTACACACGAACAGGTCTTCATCTATACATAGATATCTGGAGCTTCGAGTATCATCACAGGATCAGGGCCTAATGTGCTCGGTCATCCAACTATGTGTCGGTGCTGAATGGAAGTGGGTTTTGGGGGTAACAGCACGAGAGCGGGGTTCCAAGGGCAGAGCCCCGTACTTGGCAGGGGTTCTGGGCTTTTTGCGAAACCAATATTGCGCCAAAAAGTTTTCTTGCTTATGTAGGACCCAGGAGTTCCCGATATCCTGGACAAATTTTAAATTTTGCGGTGGAGAGAAGGGTCCTGTGGAAAACTAGATTTTCAAAACAGGTCGCCTTGCATGGCGGTTGGCTATCATGAAAGTCAAGAAAACCTTGCACATTCGGGCGAAATTCACACCGAAGTAAAAAATGTATAATTTTTACACTGGACCCTTCTCCCCGCTTTTATTGAGTTCATTTTGCAGTATGCAATGTTGGTGTTCCAGAGGTCTGATTTCCCACCAGACCAGGCAGTTTTTTGGCATTTTAGCAGAGATGGCTGTTTCCCCTTCGCGCCCCAAATCGCAATTCATAAGTTCTTGTCCGGTTCCTGGGCCTATCCTTGTGTCATGATAAATGTTCAGGATGTTGAGCTGGGGGTAGTGGGTTGAGAATATCCTTGAACGTAGTGGGTTGAGAATATCCTATCCTTGTGTCATGATAAATGTTCAGGATGTTGAGCTGGGGGTAGTGGGTTGTAAAAAGGCGATGCATCCATGCTTGGGGGAAGCGAGTACATGGCATTCACCTCTGGGATATTCCTTCAATCCTCTGGGGTAAACATTTTATGCATGAGGTTTCAGCATTTTCAAATTACCTGCCTGCCTGCACGCAAAAGTCTATAGTTTTCACGATTGAATAAGCATATAGAACGGGTCTTTTCCGCAGTGTATTTGCATTTGTCCCGGGACGCGTCTTTCATTAATCTACACAATAATTCAAAAGTCAGCCTAACGATGACAGACATGGCGTCCGGCCCGCGCGCTGCTCTATGTTGTACATCCCTGCCTTGAAACACATTGGTTTGCTTTTGTGGCAAGCCCGAGATTATCAGCGTATTCTGTATTCGATTCATCTTTTATTCGTATGATAAAATGTTTTTCATTTCCGTTCAATCAATGTTCTTTACTTTAGACCTTGTCTGCTGTGCCCCTTCCTAGACCTCATTCTTGAGACCTTTAAAGCACAAACCTCACTTTACGTAAACAAAAACATTCAAATTACGCACACCCGGTGCAGTTTAGCAGCAATGGAAGGTTATTCGAATGTTTTTGTTATCGCCGAGTGCAAATTGAAAAAAATTACAGGTCCATCGTTTGTGCAACTTTTGAATTATACTGTATACGAGTTGGGGGATATCCCGATTTGGCGCTTGGACAAAAAAGCAAAATAAAGCTAACCTAACCCAACCAAACCAACCTAACCTCGCCTAACTAACCTATCCTAACCTTACCTAACCCATTTCTATGTTCGGAGTGTTTTCCTGCTTTTTTGTGGCTCGGAACTTTTACATGCGGTTAGATGGAAAAGTGCTCGATTCGTATAAAGTGGATTAATAAAATACGCGTCCCGGGACAGCCTCGAATGTGCGCAGTGTTTTTCATGCCGGAAACTGTCCTGCGTTTGACTTTCCTTTGACCCAAAAACGGTGCATTTTCACTGTTTTTGGATATTTGGAAAGTTCAAAATGGTCGGAAGACGGTTCGCATGGAAAACAGGTATAAGAGAAGACAAAATATAAAGAGGGATCAATGCAGGCAGGGAGTGGCAGCAGCCTGAAAATGCCTGACCACACACACATGTTCGGCTTTTTTCCATGAAACTGGCACAGCTTTTTCTCCATGGAACTGAACTGCATTTATACGGAGCCATCCAGAATAGCCGGGCCATAGGAGAGTTTTTCTGACTTTTGAAAGCACGGGGCAATGTAATTCCCCATTTATCATGCGCCGCAAAACACATTACATGAAGGAATGCATTTAACGGCGCTTGCAAGACGGGGAATAACATTGCCCCGTGCTTCAAAAGTCTGATAAAAATCTCGTATGGCCCGAGTATTTAGAATGGCTGTGTATATGTATAACAATGCAATTCGGACACCAAATTTCACCTCGCCATTGCTTTCAATGCAAAGTACAATCTCGCTCCACGAAAAAAGTGACAAAGGCAGCAGCGACACGGAGGAAGTTTGCCGTAAATCAAGCGATTATGGAGACATTTTCGATCGATCAGGCATTGCGTGCGAAACTTCTGCAGTTCAGAATTATATGGACGTTTGGATAGGGGATTGGGTGCTTTTTCGCCATATACCGGGTGAAACATTTATGTCCCATATAGAAACCATACCACGCGATTCTAGATGCTAGTACGAAACGAAGTTGTTCAGAGACAAAATGGGCCCCGCCCCCCATTTCCGAGATGTGGGCCCCCAAAGTCCCATGAATTCACTTTCTGGGGACACTTGGGGTTGATTATAATTTGACCACTGAATGACTTTGATGAGGAGAATAGGTACACTCCGAAAAAGTTGGAGCTGTATGGATACCACAATCAACCCCAGGTGTCCCCAAAAAGTGATTTTTTGGTAGTTTGGGGGGAATCTCGTGATTTGGTTTTTAGTGACTAAAAGTAACACCCTGTAAACATATTTCCGCATTTCGCCATATTTCCAAGTTGGCAGCTCATGCCGGTTGCGACCATTAGCTCTGCTATTGTGCTGGGAAGGCGAGGAGAATGAGGAGGTCCGTCGGGTGCATGAGCAGGACCAAATGGAGCAGGGCCAAGCCTCGAGTGGGTGCTAACGGTCCCAGAGCAGGCAACGGCAACGGCTCTCGTTGCGTCAGTTCTACTCTCCTTCAGAAAGCCGGTAACCGGAAGTCACGACATGCCATGCTGCCATAACCATGCCATAACTTCTCTCGATCAATATTCCCTACTGACCGTTTTTATGCTTTCATACATGCATATCCTACATGCTGCAGCTCCCTCAAGGGAAAAAATGGAAAACGGGGACAGCAGTATACCAGTGGGTGCACTAAAACATGCCTCGAAGGTAGGTGGGTATAGGGAAAGCCCACTGAATTTAAGACACCATTTATATTCTCCGGACAGACATCTGACATCTCGAGGTCAGGTGGCGTGACAGCACCCATGGAATAATCAACCTTTAATAATATAGCCATGTACACTTGGCCTTTCGCTTTATTACCCTTTCCGCCCTCGCAAGCAAAGTGACGCAAAGTACGAACCATTTTATTCGGAAATACCGGTACCATTTTGCCAATTTTTTTTTCATTTTTTTGTCATATGGGACACGAATTGAACCCGATGTTTCATGCTATGCTTCACTGGTCAAAAAGTCATTAAATTTTCCTCCGCGCGGAAACCTTTTCGCACCAAACCACGAAGAAGTCCACGGAGCTTTTTGCCTGACTTGTCTCAAATCAACCAATCTCATTGCCGGTAGTAAGAAAGCTGGTCATTATGCACACCGCACAGGCAAGAAATCCCAGGTTGCACAGGCAAGAAATCCCAGGTTGCACAGGCAAGAAATCCCAGGTTGCACAGGCAAGAAATCCCAAGTTTTTTGAGCTATTCGATGTTCCACGAAAAAAAATTATGCGTCTTTGAATGCGACTATGGAATTTTGGATTCATTCAAAGGTTCATTTTTTTTTATCTTGGATTGTGCTTCAACTGAACGCCGAAAATCGCGAGCACAACATCGTCAAAAGGTGCAAAACATTGAAATTGCTGCAGCGAATTGAACCCCCAAGGTCGCAGTGAAATATTTGACATGGATAAATTTACATGCCCTCGCTAAGGGGCTCGGATCTTGTTATCCTTTTGCCATAGGTTTTTCGGGTTTCTGCCCGTTGCGGTCCTCATTGGGGGCCTTAAAGCCAGGTTTTTTTAGCTCAACCAAATTAACCTTTTGATCAACCTACATGATCCAATTTTTCGGCTGGGAAACGCAAGACTGATTTGGGCAGATCCCGATTTTGAGCGTGACGAAAAAGAGAAAACTGAAGCCAATCTAACCAAACCTAACTTGTCTCGCCTTTTTTACAAGTTCGGGTTTGACAATTTGATAATTTTTCTCAATTAACCAACCGAATACCCTTACGAGTTTTCTAGGCTTATGGTGGGGTGCACAGTTCCGTGTATAAAATACACGGTGTATTTTGACGGCAGGTTTTGTTGATTATCATCGAAGAAATCACGGGCACCAATGTCATTTCGAATGGAAATCGCGTCAAAATACACCGTGTATTTTATACACGGAACTGTGCACCCCACCATTAGGGTTGTTTCTCACCAATTTCTTTCTGGCTTTTCCCACATCATACATAAAGAAAGACGAGCCTGTTCCGAAAGTAAGCTCATTCAAATATTTAGGCGATCTTGCATGAGTATCTCGAGTGGGACGAACGCATCAAATGTTCCGTGGTCAACGTCAGGAAAGTGTTTGGTCTGCTTCAACGCAACAATGTCATTGGCGTCGAAGAAAGCCAAAATGAAAGCTAATTCATCTCTTGTTTTGCCCATTCGAGAGAATGCGAGTGTTGTTTGGGACCCTTATCGTCATTGCCACATTGACACACTTGAAAGGTACAGAGAAGGGCAGTGCGTTGCATTTCTGGATATTTCTCGTTTTCTTCCAGTGTCTCTCAAATTACGCTGGACCATGGACTTGTCTCTTGCTCAGCGTAAAACGTGGAGACGCTTGAAATTTTTCACAAAGACTAACTGCCAAATCAAAAATCAAAATTCCTCCCGAGTTTGTGCTGAAATACGAGTATGCTCAACGTAGAACTTACAATGTGCTTCATTTTGTCGCGCCACTCAGTTTTAATAAATGCCCAATATAATTTTTTCCTGGGACTGTGAGAGACGAGCGCGCGACCCTCCACTGTTATTGCTTTTTTATTTTCTGTATGTATGTCGTTTATCATCCTGACAAAGTGCTATGCATTTGTTACTGATTTGATTTTTCCTCATCTACCAGTTCATTTTGCAGATGTACCTATTATGTATTTCAATAACAAACCATAACATACCCTAAACTGGCATAGCCGACCAAAGCTGACCCTTTTTCTTTGTTTCAACGTTTTTTACTGTTTTTGAGGGGTCAGAACTTTTACACGTGGATGGTTCGATGGAAAAGTGCCCAAAACGGTGTGCATTTCTTAAATAGGCGGCCTGGCAAAGGGGTTATTGGTTTGAAAAAC